>PYFS01003190.1:0-110092 GCA_003671545.1 Ophiognomonia clavigignenti-juglandacearum | reverse complement strand
CCCCCCCGGAGGGGTTTTTTTTTCTCTCCCCCCCCCCCCTCTACCCCTCCGGGGGGGGGGTGGCCCCCCTTCCCTTTTCTGGTGGGGGGGGGGGGGGGTTTTTTTTTTTTTTTTTTTTTTTTTTTTTTTTTTAATATATTCTGTCGTTCTCTCACTATTGTGTTGCTGCTTGTTGATAATCCTCGGAAGTCTTGATCTTTCTTTCAAAATGGGACTTCCTTCCTTTTTCCTTCTTTTGACAGCCCTGGTGGCGTTGACTGAGACGAGCCCACTTGAGGTGGTAGGTGTCATTGCCAGGTCTGATACCGCTTTGGTTGTTCACGAGAGCCCAAAAAGCACACGCAGTCGACATGCCAGAAGGCAAGAAAACACCTTCGACTTGAACCAGTCGTGGGACAACCGGGTCATCTTCGAGAGGTTAGTATCACTTCACACCTGAGGTCCAGAGGAACGTCGAGGCTAACATATAAATCTGCCCTCTCCGCTCACCAGCAACAATGGCCTGAACGACCTTCTCGTCGACCCCCTTCCAGTCATCACCGTGACATGTGTCAAGTGTTGCACCTCCGGGACAATCACAGCCGCCATCAACGACGACGACATCCTCGAGCCCAGTTTCCGAATCGACATGAGGGATGTGTCGGCCTTTATCGACCTCGATATAAGTGCTTCGGGGCCGGCGACCTTTGCCATTCCATTGCTGCCGTCTCCGGCCGGTTTCCTGACTTCTCTCGTTCGAGGCGTCGAGGCAGACTTGGGCTTCACCATCGACCTTGTCTTCGATGTGCAAGCTGGCCTGGATGTGCGCGGAGGGTTTGCTGTGGACTTTCCAAACGATATCTTCTTCGAGGCTGGTCTCTTTGATGGAGTGATGGGCGACTTGTCGTTGTAAGTTTCGACTATTATGGCTTCCAATGGAGGTTGTCCAAGCTCCCCTCCAATCAAATCACTCTAACACAGCAGAATATAGTGATGGGATTCAAGCACAGTCTCTTCCCTTCCAGATCAACCTCGACGGCACCCAGACATTCACAGTCTCGCTCCAGCTGCAGGCTGCTGTGGGCTTGGCTGTCACCGATGCTATCCCTCTGGTCGATGTCAGCGCTGGGGCAAGCGTCGGCGCCTTTGTCAACCTTGTGCAATTCGTTGCCGAGCTGGGATCCACGCCCGACTGTCAAGTACAGTCTTCCGAGTCCGCCAATCTGAACATCGGCCTGTTTGGTGGCGCCAGCGTCGACATTGGCAACCTGGCGTTCGGCGCCGTGCCCACCGTCTCGACGACGTTGTTCGAAGTCGACATTGGGACCCAGTGCCTCGTTCCCACGGGTGCCCCGGTTGTTCCCAAGCCAGCCCCGGTCGTGACCACAGAGTGCGCGGTTGCGCACCCCACCCCATCTGGAGCTGGTCATGGCATGCCAACTGGCCATCCGGAGGCTGGCGGTTTCATTGCGACAACCCTGACTGGCATCCCAGAGCCAACCAGCCACCCGCCCATCTTGCCAGTTGGCCACCCTCCTGCAATGGCAACTGCACAGCCGCATATCATTATCATTGCTGAGCCTCCAGCAGTGCACCCTCCTCCAGTGCACCCTCCTCCGATTCACCCTGCCCCAGCCGAGCCTGCTCCGGTCCACCCTGTCCCTGTGGCACCAGCTCCCGTTCATCCCGCCCCGGCTGAACCAGTTCCAGTGCACCCGGCCCCGGTTGAGCCTGCTCCGGTTCATCCTGCACCGGTTCATCCAGCTCCAGTGGAACTAGTCCCAGTTCACCCCGCCCCGGTCGAGCCTGCTCCAGCTCACCCTGTTCCTCCGGTCGAGCCTGCTCCTCCGGTCCATCCAGCACCGGTCCATCCTGCTCCAGCACCGGTCCATCCTGCTCCTGCAGTCCATCCTGCTCCACCGGTCCATCCTGCTCCAGCACCGGTCCACCCTGCTCCTCCGGTGCATCCTGCTCCAGCTCTGATCCACCCAGCTCCAGCTCCAATCCATCCTGCTCCAGCACCGGTGCATCCTGCTCCAGCTCTAATCCACCCATCTCCAGCTCCAATCCATCCTGCTCCGGCTCCGGTCCATCCGGCTCCAGCACCGGTGCACCCTGCTCCCCCAGTTCACCCTACCCCTATCGTGATCCACCCTGCACCAGTGATGCACCCAGCTCCAGCTCACCCAGCTCCTCCGGCTCATCCAGCCCCGATGGCTCACCCAGCTCCTCACCCAATGCCAGTTGCGCGACGCGACTCCCATTCACCAAACCTGCCTCCCCTGGGCTACGTCACCGTCCTGACCGCCAAAGCGTGCGCCACGCCCGTCATCAACTGTCCCGCGGACAAGGCCACCGCCGTCGAGATAACCACCACCATCTGCCCACCCGCCATCGTCACGCCAGGCGTCTGCTTCGCGGCCAACGCCACCAAGATGGTGCCGTACACCCCGCTCGCTACCCCCGTCATCGGCACACTGGAGCTGCCCGCGCCGACAGCAGCAGTGCCACAGGTCAATGGTACCGTCAACAGACCCGTCGAGACCGCCAGGCTCAGCGCACCCGGGGCCGTGTTCGCCACCGTGTCCTTGCCGAACGCCACCGCGACGGGAGGTGTGTTCTTTACGCCGACTACAGCGCCAACGGCGCTCCCCAACACTGGCTTTGTGACTGTCAGCGCGGGGGATAGGATCGCGGGTCAGAGAGGGAGCCTATGCTCCATGTCGCTGGCTGTTGTTGCTACCGTCTTTGTGTTTACATTGTAGTACAGCGTTTGGGAAGGTTGCTAATGCTGGGAGGGGGGAAAAGACGGCCTCCAGTCGGGAAAGCTGTGAGTACTTTGGTAAGGTCTTTGCGGAAGGCCAGGGCCGCCGGGCGAGTTTCAAGGGATGCCAATAGGCATATTAACCTTGTTGTGGACTCTGATGTAATTTGTTACCCATAATTTGAGGTGCATACTTCCTCTTTAGTTTTTCATTGATTGCATATACAATAGCACTCGTTCGTCAGGATCGTGACAAGACCGCGGCATAGAAAGGTTGGGTTGATCTCGACTTCAAAGTTTTGAAGTTTGATATCAGCTTGGGCTATGGCTAATATCTCGGAGATCAGAGGACCACTACATAGTAAATAGGTATTTAGACTGAGGGAAACGTTCGAAACGTTCTGAGGGACGTGCCAGCAGCTGGTATGTACTCCGAGATAGGCTCTGCACCACCTGGTCTGGGTAGGTACTGATTTACTATTTACATAGTAGTTGGTTGTTGTCCTCCTTGTCTCATTATCGATCCTTTGGCGGACTAGCTTGTATCTTATGTCGTACTAGCTTCCCAATGAGTTTACTGTCTAATACACCAGCCACTTTCATCCTAGCTTCGTTCCAGTTTCATGCCCAAGTGATCTCCAGCCTGTCACACCTGTCACATGCTTGGACAAATTTTCTGTCGAGCGCACAGATATCGTAGTAATGACTTCAGTAAGATCAACGAATCATGTTTACCACCTGGATAATTATATGAAATACTTGGAGGATGTGAATTGTTGTAGGACAGTCCTCTACTGAAGCTGCCAGGGTAATCTTTCCTCTTTTCACCTTGATACCGGTTTGATAGGGTTGTCCACCTGCTGATCGCCCGCACTGGAAATCGAAAATAATATTGAAGTGTACATATAATATCCCATAGGAAGCCGAGTCAAGCATTTCAACGATGTGTCTCGTTTGCAAAGCTTTCCTGATATCTTTGACGATGAAAGTCAGCTCATGTACTAAACACAGCGTGGGCACAGTTTATCAGGGTCGCGCTTCAACTTGCCACAATACTCTGGTATGAGCACTGTAGTATGCTTCGCACTCTGCTGGTTCGCGGTCGCTTGCAGCAGGTTCCAGGTGCTTCCCGTCGCCGCGTCACATCGCGCACACGAGCCGCTCCAAGGTACGAGCTACTTTGGTACGAACGCCGAACGGTGATCGGCCGACGGCAAGCAGCATCCCAGATTACCACGGTGGATCTGCTGTTTGACACCTGACATGTTCCAAAGGCCAACTCTAATGATGTCTATGACCTCGTAGGTGGATAGTGGGAGTATTCACCTAGTAGGTAGGGACTATGAAATCACCTTCCGCCATGACCCTAGATATGTCAAGCTACCTAGGTAAGGTGGCGGCTCTCGTGCCGAGAGAACAGGCCCTTTTCATTGCTAGTAGCCATGAAAATAGACCCGGGTTGATGGTGCCCTGGCCTCTCTCACGACACCACGCCTACATTCATCTTCTGATCCCTTCACACAGCATCGCCGACGCCCTCGAGGCGCCTTCCAAAGAACCAGCAATATCCTTCCCACTGGCCGAACCAATGCTTGTGCCATCGGAGCCTCCACCAGCAGGCTTCCTACCAGCGATGGCCGGGCTCCCAGGGCTACTCACACTCGCAGATATGGAAAACGCAGGGCCAAATCTCCAAGAGACCGTCTCGTGGAGCCTGGGCCTCTTACTTCTCCTCGCCACCTTCTTCCTGGCTTTAAGGATGTACTGCAAGTTCCTTCGGTACCGATCGTACTCCTTCGACGACTGGTTACTGGTGGCTTCGTGGGTAGGTTTTCCTCCAGCCGACTCACCATCAAGTGGGTACAATGAATGTCCCGCGACTGACCACTCAACCTTGCTTCCTTCCTTTTCCAGACCGTCTTCCTCGCAAGCACAATCTTGTCTCTTGCTCTGGTGGGCAGAGG
This sequence comes from Ophiognomonia clavigignenti-juglandacearum, assembly GCA_003671545.1. Taxonomy (NCBI): domain Eukaryota; kingdom Fungi; phylum Ascomycota; class Sordariomycetes; order Diaporthales; family Gnomoniaceae; genus Ophiognomonia; species Ophiognomonia clavigignenti-juglandacearum. The sequence goes on along the minus strand of PYFS01003190.1, from coordinate 105,385 downwards.
CCAAGGCAAGCACATCTGGGAAATACCGCCCGAGGTCATTCCCACGTTTGCACTGCCGGGCCGTGTCACCACCACGCTCCAGGTCGTCGCGCTGGCGTGGAGCAAGACCTCGTTCGCCATCACGCTCTTCCACGTGGTTGCGCAGAAGGCGGAGAAATGGGTCCTCGTCTTTTCCATCGTCAGCCTGAACGCCCTGTTGGCTGTCAGCGCGTTGCTACCGTGGGTTCCGTGCAGGCCTCTGGAGTGAGTAAAGACATCCACACGCATGCCTGCCGATGTACCCTTTGGGGGAGGGATGTCGTCGCCAGCCGCTGGTCTGGGCAAGACGAGGAGTGAGTGGAGTTGAGATAGATGGCTGATGTTATTCCCCTTCCGGAACTGTAGGAAAGCATGGAAGCCTGAGATACCGGGCGAGTGTAATTCTCCGCCGGTCAACGTCGCCATCACCTACAACATCGTCGCAGCTGGTACGTTCATCCATGACCCTATGTCATGCCCAATCGGACTTTAGGCGGCACCCTGCCCCCCCCCCTCCTCCCCGAACTGGCACTCATCCCACTGACCTTGACCTCTGCCCCGGTCCAGTATACTCTGGCTTCCTAGACCTAACCTTCGTCCTTCTCTCGTGGCGGACCGTCCTGACGCTTCAAATGCGGCTCCGCGAAAAGTGCGCCGTCGGCATCGCCATGAGCATGGGCGTCTTCGCCGCCATCTGCGCGGCCATCAAGTGCGCATACGTGCCGCGCCTGTCCGACGCGGACTTCACGTACGCCATCACGCCCATCGTCATCCTGAGCGCCGCCGAGGCCGCGGCGACCATCATGGCCGCCTGCGTGCCGTCGCTGCGCGTGCTGGCGCGCACGGCCAAGAACAGGGCCAGGGAGGCGAGGCTGGTGGAGAGCAAGAGCAGAAGCAGGAGCAAGGGCGCCGGTGGGAGGAGCAAAGGAGACTTTCTGGGCAGCGTCGAGATGGCGGGAGGGCAGCCGTCGGGCGTTTCGTCGTCATCGCATGGTAAGCGGATCATGCATTGGCCGCTCATAGGCGCTCGGCGGGAATCGAGCGTGAATTCGTCGGCGCGGCCTGAGTTGAAGTCGCAGCTGGACCTGGAGAAGTGGGCCATGGGAAGTGGCGGAGGCGGGGGAATACGCGTGGAGACGGTGGTGATACTTGACTACGAGGCCGACAAGGCGGATCGGGCGACGGTAGCGCCTAAGAAGGTGGGTGTCATGTAATTGGATCAATGGAGCGAATAGATTGGTGAGCTCATGTGTCCCGGGGGAAGAGCAGGGCGTCGGGGGAAGAATGTACATTGCATGCTTGTTGTTAGTTGATCTAATGCATTCTCCTGTACAAACTCGCAATGATGATGGTCAAGTGATAGTAGGAAAATATTCGACCTCAAAGACACAAAAGTCACCACACCATTACATCGATCCCGATGCAATCATCTTCATACGGAAGACCCTTCGCAATAGATGCCAGGGGTGAGAGGGCAACATCTAGCTTCAGCTTCTACTTCTGCGGATAGCGGTAGTATTCTGGGTTGGAGTAACTTTGAAGCATCCACCCCTTGCTGCCAGGCGTCTTGCGACTGAGACACACAAAGGTATGAAGGCCCCCATGGGCCTTCAGATCGCGGTGGTGGAAGCAGCTGTCGACGAGATCGGCATAAGAATCGGCCTGAGGCCACGAGTGACTTCGCAGCCAACGTTCAATGCCGTCGGCAATCTGCCTGTCGTTGCGCTTCGTATACTTGCCTCCCATAATCAGCTTGGGCACCGTAGCAGCTTTGGCTTCCTGGACCAGGGTCAGAGACTGCTCTTTGGACTCGTCAGCACTGGAAGACGGGATAGGAATTTCCATAGTCGCCATTTATGTGCTGTATTGCCTTGTGGATGTGGTCTTGGGTCAGAAGATGGTGAGATGAACGACCCAAACGATACTGGTGATGCTGTGCTTCTAGCATAGAGGATCATCAGCTTCTCAGTTGTAATGTATAGAGTTGTGTGACCTGTACTTACAGCTTCAATCAAGACAACCTTACTTCGTAACTTACTTCGTAAGCATAACAAGTACCAGACAGTGCAGAGGTACAGCGCATTGTGCAAAGTGCTTGAACATTGTAGTTACACCCCGCTTTCGAAAGTCCAGTATCTTGTGAACCTTCGCCAACGGGACAAGCACACCCCATTTGCCAACAGATGTATTTCTGCGAGACTCCTGTGACTGGTCCCTTGCCCCACCAGAACGGACACGATCTGGATACCAGTTGCAGCAGCACCTGATTACATGAAACAAAGGCATTGCCAAATAATCAAGTGCCTGCGCTTGTACGAAGTACTTCCTGTCCCTTCATCATGATGCCATCATCTTGTCCTGGGGAGCACCCAAAGCACTCTACCAACCTCTCACTGTCTATCAGGCTTGGATGATCGACTACAGCGCTTCCAAATCGTAGCACAACCATAACTAGACCGCCGCCCATCTTTCACAACACCATCTCTGAGGATGGTTGAGTCGTAGAAATCGGTCGAATGTACCACCCTTCGTTGTAGCGTGCTAGAAATCATAGAATAGTCCAACTTGCAGCTCGATTCGATGGAGATCGGATGCGGACGTCACCCATCAGGATTGCCCTTCCTCCCGTGGGGGACACTTGGTTTTCCGGTGACAGCGGTGCTTGTGAAACAGTTTTGTGGCCGTGGCAGGCCCATGCGTCTAAGAATTCGAATTTGGTATCCTTCGTCTAACACAAAATCTCTCTCTCGCACCAGATCAGATTTCGCAATGCTTTATTTCATCTTGATCATCATCAAGCTGGGGGCGTCCCACTACCAACAACAAGAGCGGCAGGAGTATGAAAAGGATCAGTCAACCAATTTTGGCAACACACCATTGTACCCTTGTCTTGTCGTTGCGGGACTTCCACCCAGGGGTCCACCCAGTGGTCCGTTCTATCCCCAGTATCGCACAACATACGACTTAGCCACCACCACTGCTCCCAGCAATCCCAAGCCCCACGCGCGAGGTCGGCGGCGCTCCTGTCGCAGTCCCCGTGCGCTCCCTCAGCTTGCGCGACTCCATCAACCCCCGCAGCCCGCGCTTCTGCATCCCAATCACACTGCTCAACTCGCCACTCCAGACCTCGCGGCCTCGCGAGCTAGCGCCGCGGTCCGAGTCGCCCACCTCGCTCGCGCTCCATTCGCTGCCACTGACGCTGCCCGTGGCCGAAAGCTCGTCGCTCGGCGGCCGGCCTGTCTGACCGGGTACGGCCGTGTTGATGCGAAGAGCCGCAGCTTTGCCATTACTGCCGCCACCGTTGCTTTGCGAGGAGGGGTCTTCGGTGGTGGCCGTCACGCCGTTCTGCGCTTGGATCGACTGTTCCGCAGCGGAGCCTTCCAGGCTGCCCACGGCAAAGTAGTTGGGGTTGAGGGTGCCGTCGATGCCGCGGCCGCCGCCTGCTGCCATGGCTGTGGCGTTGAAGATGGCTGCTGCGTTGCGGTTCTCGAATAGGGTGTGCAGTCTCTCGATGATGGATTCTAAGAGCCCATCGACGCGGTACGGCCGTGAGATTTGCAGCAAGGAGCAGAGAATTTGTGGGGTGCAAAGCGGCGAACTTGGTGCTGGAAGACTGCTCGTGTAGAGGTAGTGAAGAAGCGCCTGGACTGTCAGATAGGTATGTGGCAGATAAAGGCAGCGAGGCCGCGAGTTCGGGGCCAGAGATCGCGGCGTCGGTGCTGCGTTGGGGTTGACTGGCTCCTGGGTGGCAGAGCTAGCGGATGCTGAGCCCGCCAATGTCGTTGCCGTCGATAGGTCGCTCTCTCGTGTCGTTGTCCGCGTTACTGGCACAATGGTCATCATAGAGCTCCTCACACCACCTGGTCCGGAGGTGCCACCCAACGATCTCAGCGTCATGGCATCGCTGCCGTCCTGCATCGCCGTTCCCTCCCTCAGGAGCTGCACAAAGTACGGCCCCCATCTCCGACCTATTATCCTCGAGTTGATTGGTATCCTCTCCCCGCCAATGCAGAGTATGTCCATATCGGCCAGCTCCCGCATTGCCAGTGCTTTCTCGCCCAGCTCCTCGCTTGCTCGTGTATGGAAGCGTCCGCCAGCTGTCTGCCCTGCTTTGCGAGCCAGACTCAACCCCGGGCCGTTGTAGGGGCTGCTGGCAGAGATGAAGCCCGATAGAGGGCTCACCTTGCGTGGGTTGTCGTAGAATCCAAACGCTTCCAGTTCAACCATGCAAACGTTGGTGAAGTTGATGCGGCGGTGATTGTAATCGTCGACCAAGCTTCGCTTTCGGTGGCCCAGGATCACGAATGTGTTGCGGCGGTTCCATAGCACTCCTCGGTTCCAACTGCCTTCTTTGAACACACTGCCGCCAGCGTCGATCCGCATCCACTGCAATGTGCGCAAGTCCAATGCCCATAGTGCATATTCCTGTTTCGACGACGTTAGATAGGTGCCGCTCACGACAAAGTATGTATCAATGACGCCTCCGTTGGGGAACCTCAGCCCAGGCGGCGAGTAGGTGTTGGACATGGGTCTCTCGCTGAGCTGGCCATCACTCGACCGGACTTGTAGCTCGAGCTTAACATCGAGAAAGTTGTAGTTGGAGTAGATTAGCATGGAGGATCCGGGCTCCCTTGCCTCTAGGCTGATGCTTCCATCCTGTCGGAAGGCTGAATTTGAGTTTGCCCTGGCGATCTTGGCCGACACCGCTGGCGTCAACGGCGCAACCACACTCCTGTAAGCACCGCACGACTTCCCCAGAGGCTGCGTAACTGTCCATTTTAGAGAGCGCAGGTTGAAGACGCTAATTTGCTCGATGTAGTGGTTCGCTCCGTCCTGGCCGCCAACCACAATCATCTCTGATCCACCGGTGCCATCGATATTGATGCCGATCCGGCCTTCGTTTGTTCCCGTCGCCGGGTTGTGTTGCAATGCAGATAGTGGCGCTTTGTGTGACGAAAACGTAGCCGAAGAGGGCAGAATGGTGGCGCAGTGTGCATATCGGCCTTGGGGTGCGTCCTGGGTCGGTATGAAGGTCCACTTCCTGGTCGGAACATCATAGATGTAGATATCAGACATCACTGTCACGTCCCCCTGGCCGTCCACAGCACCCGTCGAGTTTTGCGCGGGCGACATGCCGCCGTAGCAAACCAGCTTCGTGTCGCCGAGGGCGCACATGGAATGGAAGTAGCGCGGAGGTGGGATATCCCCCGAGGTATGCAGCTTGGTCCAGTGGCGCCGTATTAGGTCGAGTTCGTAGAGGTCGGATGTGAGAGGAGTAGGTCGGCTTCGCGATAGTATCCTGCCCCCAAACACGTAAAGCTTGTCGCCCACGATGGTCGTCGTAGCACCGACCAGCGGATGTGGTTCTCTCCCCGTTGTTCGATGCACATTGCAAAGCAGACCCGACGCCGGTGATGAAGAAGACCCCGGACCTGCAGCACTCCCTCCCGAGCCACCTGAGGTTCTTGCTGCGTTCACCTGGGGAGACGGACCCGCAGAGGTTGGACCGATACTTTTGGGCGTGAGGCTATCATTCTGCGCACTGCTTCCACTATCCTGCGCCGCCGCTGCGGCGGAGAGGCTGACGGAGCTGCTATGGGCCGATGCCAAGCCGTAATCTTTCACCACTGCCTGTAATTGACTCGGATCGGGAGTATTCGAATCCATGGTGCTTGTCCTGCTGCTGCCCACCTCTGAATCGCTAGGTATATCGTGGTAGGAGGTCGGTTCGAGGATGGTCGAGAAGCTGTGCTGCGGATAAAGTTGGGAGGAGGTGATTGTAGAAATGGATGTTGTTGTCGTCGTCGGGTCGGCAGCAGCAGCAGCAGCAGCAGCAGCAGCTGAAGAAGGAGAATGTGAAGAAGGAGGAGGTTGTTGAGGAGAGACGGAAAGAGGATTCGCGACAGGGGTGCCCGGGCTCGGTGGCGGAGGTTCAGGGAGCGGCTTGGAGAGGCTGGTTTGGAAGCTCAGGTTGCGGGCATGCTGGTGGGAGGCCGCAGCAGCAGTGCCAGCAGGAGAATTCGGAAAGGCAGAGCTCGGGGTCAGAGTCGCGTCGGGGGTCGGAGTGGATGTCTCTCTGCTGTGTTTCAAGACAAGCTGTGAAGGTTGCCGCTTCAATTTGGCAAAGCCGCGCGAGAAACTGGTCAAGATATCGGATGGAGAAGACTTGGCCGCCGAAAGAGCCAGCGTCTGGTCCCGTTCCCGGAAGTCACCGTAGTCGTTCTCAGAGTCGGAGAAGCGGGAAGCGTCGGCCCCCTGGTGTCCTGCATTGTTCATTGTCATCAGTAACGATTGACTGGGAACTTTTGGTTGAATGACTGTGTTGATGTGTTTGTGCCAGTAGTTGTCCGGTACCACCGTCTTTCTCTCGCTCTTTCTCTCTTCTCTCTGTCTTTTTCTCTCTCTCTCTCCCGGCTAGAGATTAGACGTGGGCCGCCAGATAATATCGGCAAGGCTAGTAAGTGTCGGCTGGACGGGGTCAAGGTGAAGGACACAAAAATGACAGTGAGACGCAAAAAAAAAAAAAAAAATTGCCAAAAAGAAGAATTACAGGTCCGGCATCAAGGGAAGTAATTCGAGGACCGGCATTGGCAATTCGGCAATTAAAAAAATAGCAGGTTGACAACAGACCGCCTCGAAAGGGGCACGGTGGAGAGGGAGGAGGTCAGAACAGACTCTGGAAATGGACAAGTAGACAGGCCTCGTTGAACAGGGTAGGGGGATGGGATGGGGATGGGATGGGGATGGGATGGAATGTCAGGATACAGTATTCTCGAGAGACAGGGGCATCTACTGTGTGCAAAAGTATGTGTCGATGCATGTACGGAGTACGGTACGGAGTACTGTACCTACGCGACAAGCGAAGGCGGATGAGTCGATGGGCGACCCACGGCGGTGGGACTGGCCTCACGCGTGGGACTGGGATTGTGTGCGGAGGGTGAGCGATCCTGGAAAGCTTGGGAAGAGCGAGGGGGGGGGGCCGGAAAGGTAATGTAATACTCCGTACAAAGTTAACCAAAAGGGCAACAGCCGAGTGAAAGAACAGGAAATGTACCCTGTTGACTGTGTGGATTCATACACGACTGTGCATGTGCTGCTGATGTGTGCGCGTGGGATATCTCGAGACTCGAAAGAGTGGCGGTCACAGATTCCTCGGCGTAGGATTCTGGGGCAGGGAGGGGCCGGAGGACGAGTAGGAGGGGGCCAGTAGACCATTGAAGAGGGAAGACTTGAGTACGAAGGAGGGAGAGGGTGAGGGTGAGGGTATCGCCGACCAAAAGGTCCCCCCAAGGCCACGGACTCAGGAAGGCAGACAGACTATGCCCCTCCTAGACGTGTGTCCGTGAAAAAGGCCGCAGGGTCGCCGAGTTGCTGGGCAATGTGTAGCGAATAAGCCCTGAATCGAAGGAGGCGACGTCAAGCAGTCAAGCAGAGTCTCCTGCAGAGTCACTCTCTGTATTGTACTCCGTACATGGACTCCGTCCACGGGTACCAGGCATGGCACGCAGAAAGCTCCACTGGGGTCGGGGCAAATCGTGATCAACGATGCAATGGGAAAGGTACGGAGTACTGTAGGTAGTGTGACGAGGAGTCGGGACTGTAGGATTCTGCACGGAGTAGGTAGGTTCATTACCTTTTCTGGGCGCAGCTGCCAGGAGTCCAGGGCCCGAGGGGGAGCCAGAAACGATGCAGCAAGTAAGTTCAAATGCACAGGGGAAAGCTTCCAGAACAGAGCGTGGAAGGGTTCCGAGGTCGTCAGCGGTCGTCGGCGGTCGTCCACGGGATGGATGGGTTCGAGGCGTGGCGTTGGGAAATGGCTCAGAAGTTCAGGGCTGGTGGAGGAGATGGAAGGATGTTGGATGGAACGCGGGGGGCCGCTTTGACCCAGCGAAACGTCGAAAGTCCAACAGAGCGGCGGTGGGCGGTAGGACAACGAACAAGGGATCAAGCACAGGGCACGAACGTCCGTCTGTCACCGTCGCTGTCGCTGTCACTGTCACTGTCACTGTCACCTTTACTGGTACTGCAATGTGGTGCCGATGATGTGGTTGGTGGTGGTAAAAGAGGATGGATTGTGGATGGATGGTCATACAGTATGCAGAAGCAGCAGCGCACAGCACAGCACACCTGGGCACACAGCAATGAGCACGGTCGGCACGCTGCGTCGTTGAAGGTTGAGTTTCAATGTTGCAGTGTACCACAGTACCTAGGTACGGACTAGGTACTCCGTACCTAGGTAGGTACTAGAAGTACAAAGTAGTAGTGATGCAGTAGCTACCCTCTCTGCTGCTGCTGACGCTGATACACACAAAAGGAAGGACCCATCGGCCAAGATGATTGTCAAAGTGATCAGATAGAGTGTCGGTAAGATGGAATTGGACCGAGCTTGTCACTGATCCCTGCAGCCTCGTGGTGTTGGGCAACCAACTTGGAACTTGCATCGACAGTTTGACGGGGTGTGTAACTGCATGCATTCGAAGCAAGTTGGCAAGCCACTCTACCACAGCCTCTGCAGTCCCCTTCCAAGCTTGATCAAAACTAATCAACCTGCGACACAGACCAGACCAGGGCCAACCAGCAGGTCGGTCAGGGTTCTGCAGCGATGAACAGGTGGGCAAGTGGGCAGATGGGTGAGCCCATAGCTCAATGGGATTGGGCCCAATGGGGCACACGACCGTGCTTCGTGTGGTGGGGGCCCGATGGCTTCTTTGGGGCACGTCTACCACGGATACTTTGTGCATACATTCTGACATTATCCTGTGGTACGATACTCTGCGGCAACTCCTACTCCTTTTCCCTCCTCGTCTCGTCTATCTAATCTTGTTCGTCAGAGCATCGACCTGTGCTGCTGCTGCTGCTGCACCACCATTGCTTCTGTGTCTGTGTGTGTGGTAGTATGCGTGTGGGGCAAATGGTCCTCTTCGAGCAAGCTTATCATTACTGGACGGAGGCACAGCGTTATGCTTCAAGGTGGGGTTCTCTGCGACGCGTGATATTCAGGCAGATCGCACTCACTTGAGCACTCCTCGCTCGGTCAGCGGACCTTGAGGGAACGGGTGCTGCCGGACTGCCGGACTGCGACGTGGGTTTTGGGGTACGCTTGCCTATGGAACTGGTTGGTGTGCGGGTGTGCAGGTGTGCGGGTGTGTACTTAGGTAGTATGGAGCCTGGGAGGTTGGAAGAGCGCAAGAGCGAGCCTGGCGTGGGACGATCGACTGATTCAAGCATCAGAAGAGAATCAAGAGAGTTGCAGTGCGTGGTACTGTGTATGAGCTCGAATAAGTGATGCGACGCTATTCATAGCAAAGGATGAGAGGACAAGCAGAAGGAGGGGTGCAGTGATTGTGGGACGACGACCACCCAGCTTCCTAATGGCAATGATCCCAAGATAGACTATCAATACCAATTCTCCACCACTGACTGCAGTCAGCACGGATTATTGCCGCTATTCCAAAGCCCGTCTTTACGCAAGTAAGCCGTTCCATCTCTTTTTCCACGATACCTACCTTAGCAGGTACAATACTTAGGTACATCCACCCCGGGCGCCAAGAACTTCATCTTCTCCCTCTGCAGTGCCTGGCAAATCTACGTGTCCATTGTCCTACGCCACGATCTTGAAGCTGCATATGTACTCCGTAATTATCTAATCACCATCACAAAGTACATCTTTCGCATGCCGCAGCGGCGGAAGGAGAATTATGACTCGCTAGTATGTGTATAACATGCAAGGCACTGCAGGCTAGTGGTATGTATCCACGCTGTGGGCGCAGCACGTACCACGCCCAGGCCAGCAATCTACCTGCCGAATGACCTTCCACATACTCGAGTGCCTAGGCAGGAACTACCTACTCATGCCCTCGGCGAGATGCCACCTTCCCCGATCCAACTGATACAATCCGTAAAGTTCTGTATATACACAGCACGTCTGTAAAACAACGTTACGTGTGGGAAAGGGAGAAGGGGGGGGGGGGCAACGGTACATATCACCAGATTCAGATCTGCTGCGGCTCGTCATCTGAAGGAGTCCTTCGAGGCTGCCGCTCGCAGAGTCTGGAGTATACTTGGGAGCAGCCTGTACATGGCACTGATAGCCGTATTCGATATACGTAGAGAGACGTTCAACAGCCTTGCCAGTGATTCCCGCTTTGTTGGACAACTGCGATACACTCCGTGCAAACGACACACAGCTTTTCTCAGAGCTTGACGTCTGCTGTCATACTGGTGTGCACTGTGTACACCATATCACAACCACGAATCTGGGCAAGCCATTGCCCAAATCAGCCGAACGAACGAAAACAGCCTCCAAGCAGATGGTGTCCAACGACAATTCAGTACCTGTGCTAGTGTACCAAGTGAAACTTGACAAAGATCTCCGCAGGGCGATTAGGCACAAAGGTGGAGAGAGGCGCACACATAATATCCTCCTTCCTGTTCCCGATGGCCCTGCAGGAGCAAGGAGTGGATGGACGCTGGTCGGTGTAGATCTTTGTATGCACACAAGCACGGGACGTTGCATGCTGTGGGTCAGTGTGACCGTGTGTCCTTGAAGGAAGGGGGGAAAAGAGTGCATCGTGAATGGTAGAGACCTGTCTTGCGTGATTATTGATACTCAATAAAAGTATTCCTTATCCAGCCCACGTCCTACGTAAAAATCCAGCCGATGCCTGTGAAACACACGATTCCACAACACAAAAAGGTATTCCAAAAGTTATAGATTCCCAGTGTCATTGCAACACCCACCAGATCATCCTTTTTCTTATTTTTTTCTCCTTCTGGGTTATGCGCTTATTTCCCAGCAGTCGCCTTCTCCTTGGCCAGCGGGGTAAACCGCAGGTAGGGCTTGACAATGCGGAAGTCGGGGAACAGCTCCTTGGCCTGCTCGTTCTTGACGGAGGGGTGGACGATGACGTCGTCGCCGGGCACCCAGTTGACGGGGGTGGTAATCTTGTTCTTGTCGCCGGTCTGCAGCGAGTCGACGATGCGCAGGATCTCGGCCGAGTTGCGGCCGGTCGAGGCCGGGTACGACAGGATGGTGCGGATGGTCTTCTTGGGGTCGATGACGAAGACAGAGCGGATCGTGAAGGCGATGCCCTTCTCGTCGACGTTGGTCGTGTCTTGGTAGTCGAGCCTGTGGGCGGCGAAGAAATGGGAGTTAGTAGTTTGTTTGAGAAGGCTAGAAAACAAAAGCAGCAGCAGCAGCAACAGCAACAACTTACATGTCGAAAGAAAAGGCAACCTTGCGCTCCTTGTCGGCGACAATCGGGAAGTTGAGGGTGTTGCCGCTGATCTCCTTGATATCAGCTGCCCAGCCTTCGTGGCTGTCGACGGTGTTGGCGCTCAGGCCCAGCAGCTTGACGCCGCGCTTGGTGAACTCGGGCTCGAGGCGGGCCATCTCGCCCAGCTCGGTGGTGCAAACGGGGGTGTAGTCCTCGGGGTGGGAGAAGAAAACGACCCAGTTGTCGCCAATGTACTCGTGGAAGTCGATAGGGCCCTTTGTGGTGTCAGCCTTGAAGTTGGGGGCGACGGTGCCCAGGCGGAGGCTGGAGGAGAGGCATGATGTTAGCGGGAGGGGAATTATCACGGATTTGGAGTTTTGCAGGTCGAGTATCCCAGGCAAAAGACAACAATGCCCGCCTGGGTATGTACAAGGCACAGAAGCGAAGGGGAAGGAGGGGAAGTGCTTACGGAGCGGGACGTTGGTCAGCCATTGTGTGTGTTGCGTGGGAGGGAGACTCAAATGAAGGCGAATTCGAGTGTATGGAGTTGAGTAAAGGATGATTTGAAGTGGTGTTGTTAGTCAGAGAAGGGGGAAAAAAGTTGAGGGGTGGGATGTTGATGGCAACAGAATGGAGGGGCTGCAAGAGCTTAATAATGACTGCGCCAGCCTCGTCCGCGGGGGGCCGTCGAGTCAAATTATTGCCATTCAGGTGCACAACACTGTACTAAGCTAGGCCCTATGTGTTTTTGACATGTCATGGACTAATCAGAATTTTATTGCTTGCCAATATTAATCATCTGCAATCGCTGGCTTTGTTGCGCCCCCTTCATATCGACGATGATGCTCCTCAGATCGTCAGTCGTCCCAACGTTTGCCCCACTTGTTACACTTTGCTTCTATTCAGCACAGTACGCGCTCGTAGATTGTTGGACTTTCACACACAGAGATTACATCGCCAAAAAAGACACTGCTGAAATCACGATACGCCACTTCCCAAGCAAGCTTGGCGTCAAAGACGCAAGCTCTCGTCCTGATGATGAATTGGGCCTTTTAGGTAGCACTGCGAGCCGCTTCCTCTCAGCTTTCGCCATGCTTTACCAGTTCCGTCAACGTGGGGAAAGCGCGGGCCGGTGGAGGGGTCGCCTCGGTGCTATGGCGCCATCATGGAGCTCTGTAATTGGCCACTGAAGCATCCACTTCCCCAGTACCACGTGCGAGCTCGGAGGACATCTGGAGGTTCCATTTCACTTTTCATGTCACAGCATGCGCAGCAACTCTCTCACACGCCATCCTCTGATGCTTCAGCAACTGTGCTCACATTGACATGGGATCGGATCGATACTTTGAATACTGTGTGTGTGTACTTTCCTTCGGGGCAGAGCTGTACTACCATGAATCGTCGTCACATCCAAAACTGATCCGGTAGACGCAGTAAGTATACGACACAACTGCCCACTTGCATGGCAATTTCGTAACATACTTGTACGCCTGTCTGTGCCTACTGTACAAGTACAAGATGCAGTATGTCAGGCGGAGCACATTAGACCTGGTTCAAACCACAGACGCACCAGTGAAGTGACAGTACAATACAGATAACATTTCAACCGAAAGGAGGTTGATGGAATGCTCCAACCTTCGCCTCTCGCCGACTGATGGTTGGCTGATAGGGAATCGATTTTAGGCTTGGACAAAACATCCACCTGGGCAGCTACAGGTGCACACGACTTACTCTGTACACTACCTGACATACTAAAGTTAGCTTTTCGTAGTACATACCTAAGGTACCAGGTAGTCTGTACTAGATGTTGATATCATGAGGCTCAAGGTATGAATGGAAAGTACTTTGTCAGAGACCCGGCAAAAGTCCGAGAAGAACGGAAAATGCCGTATCAGAGTTAAAGGCAGTCGAAAAAAGTGAGTTCTGGCAGATTCGAACTGCCACCCCTTCTTCGACCGAAAGAGTGGTATCAAATCGATTAGGCTGGGATAGTGGCATCCAGCTAGAAGTGTGCGCCATAATGGCCATTACACCACGAACCCTTAAGGTGCTAGACGCATAACTGAATACATGGACCGTGGACAGAGGATCGAGAGCATTTTCATAGTAGAGCACTCCACAAAGTGCTGACTTGGGAATTCATTATCAAATTGCCTCCTTCCCACCCTATATACCCTCCTTTCAACCATGGCAATCCGTCCGATTCCAAATTTCTAATCAAGTTCCCACTCAAACCCCGAACAAAACCCACCGCCATAGATACTTCGTCCTCTATATACACTCATTCCACCAATGCAAGGCTTCGCAGCCATAATACCCAGCAAAATTTAGAGTGCTGACCACACGAACCAACAAGTGCACCAACACCGAACATCACCTATCTAGGTACAGTACTTTGTAGACCCTCATAACTTAACCTTGCCCGCACTCAACACTTCCCAGTCTGCCTTGGTGAATGGGACATATCGCCCCTCCTTCCACCAAAACAACTCATCCCCACCCACCTTGTCCGGGTCCACGCCCTCCACTCGTAAATCATGCTTCTGCTGCTTATTCGTCCCCGTCGTCTGCATCTTGCCAGGCTTCATGATCCGCAGGAAAACCGGCACCGCGTATTTGGGCAGCTCGCGCGCCACATGATCCCGCAACCCACTCAGCACCTCTTCACTCGGCGAGGCTCCCTGCTCTCCCGCGCCGCCGCCCAACACCAACGCCGCGCACCCGGCCCGCCCATCATGGTGCGGTAGCTGCACGCCATACACGTTCGCCTCCAGCACCGCCGCGTACAACCCCAGCGCCTGGCTCACCTCCGCCGTGCTGACATTCTCGCTCTTCCACCGGAACGTGTCGCCAATGCGGTCGTGGAAGTAAATCCGGCCCTCCGCGTCCCACCGCATCACGTCGCCCGTGCGGAACCACGCATCCCCGCGCTGGAACACCCCGCGCAGGATCTTCTTGTCCGTCGCCGCGCGGTCCCCATAGTACCCCTGGAACCGCTTCTCGAGGTCCTGGTCCGGAAGCTTAAACAGGAACTCGCCGGGCTCGCCCGCCTTGCACGCCACGCACATGCCCGTCTTGGGGTCCCTCCGCGGCAGGTCCGTCGCAAAGTCGACCTCTACGAGCGCCGTGCCGCGCCCGACCAGCGCTGCGTACAGCCAGCCGCTGCGGCCGACGGCGCCCATGCCGAAGTCGTTGCGCGACAGGTTCCACGTCGCGAACGAGCCCTCGGTCGCGCCGTAGAACTCGGCGATCGTGTCGACGCCGAACCGCGTCTTGAACTTGTTCCACACGTCCGGCCGCAGCCCGTTGCCGAGCGCCACGCGCACGCGGTGCTGTTTGTCCAGCGACGCGCCGGTCGCGGGGTCGGTTTCGTTGGGTGCGCTAAGAAGGTAGCGGAGTGTCTCGCCTACGTATTGGATCATGGTGGCATTGTGGTGGCGCACTTCGGACCAGAAGGTCCGCGTGGAGAATTTGAGGCCGAGTGCGACGGTGCAGCCAGAGAGGAGACCATTGGCGAAGCAGAGGATGGCGCCTGAGGAGTGGTAGAGGGGCATGCACTGGGAGACTACCTGTCAGCTTTCCCTCTCTGGCGTCCAAACTGAAGAGAGCGCGGTGGAACAGGAAAAAGTGTGAAGAAAGTACTCACGGTATAAAAGATCTCCCCCGGTTTCGAATCAATCAACCGTGCCGAAAACCCGCCGGCGGCATGCATCTTGCCCCAACTCACGACCGCGGCCTTGGGCAACCCCGTCGTGCCACTCGTGTAGATCAAATTCGCCATACTAAACAAACCCTCGTCCTCCCTTTCCGCATCCGGCAACCGCACCGGCGCGATCGTCCGAATCTCCTCCCTCCGCTCTGCGGTAAGCACCTCGATCCGCACGCCAGGGCCCAGCTCCGCGCGCACGCCCTCGTCCACATTGTCCGCCACGGCCGGGTCGACCAACATGATGGCCGCGCCCGCGGCGCGCGCACAATGCACCAGCGCGGCGCCCGTCAGGTTGTAGTTGATGAAGGCGGGCTTGGCGCCGATGCTCCACAGGCCCATCCAGACAAAGACGAAGGCATCATTGTTCATGAAGTCCATGGCGACAATGTCGCCCTTGCGGATGCCCAGGTGCGAGCGCAGCCACGCGCCGTAGCGCAGGGTCTCGTCGAGCCCCTGGGCCCAGGTCCAGGTGCGGTCTTGGAAGAGGAGGAACGGGGTGTGGGCGGTGCGCGGGTTCTGCGCCCAGTACTCCAGGTCGTAGAAGAGGCTGAGCCTGCCGGTGCGCTCGCGCCACATCATTTGGATAGCCATGGGCGCGGCCGCGCGCAGCATCTTGAGGTCGTACCATATGTGCGCTTTGGCATTGATGTAGGCGGCCGCGGCGGCGGCTGCCGGGATGGAGACGGCGAGAGGGACTAGAGAGGTGGCGCGGAGGTTAGTTGCCATTGGAGGTTTGTGTTGGGAAAGCGGGGAGGGAGGGAGAGAGAGAGGAAGGAGGAGGAAGGAGCTCCCGGGGGGGTTGGCGGGAGGGCGGAGGAGGAAGGAAGGAAGGGGACAGGGTTCTGGGTAGTGCGAGGAAAATGTTCCAGAAGACTCGGGCGGGGACACACACAACTTCTTTTAGAAGCCTACGGAGTATATCGAAGGAAGGGGCGGAAAAGCTTACCGGGCATATTGATTTAATAATTGAACGATCTGCACTGTGGTGGCACGCAGGGTGTGCAATTCCGGCGAGGGCAGGACCACGCACCAAATATCAAATTATCAACCCGCAGCGGTGGCCAAGGGGAGGTGGGGTGTGTGTGGAAGCAAACCGGAGGGGGGTGGAGGGCCACAACCTGCAACGACGGGCGCACAGGCGGGGAGATTTGCCAAAAAAAAAACGTAGCCGAGCGAGATCGTAAAGTTGGACCAGAAAAGGGCGCACAGGAACGGCAATTTATTGAGACATGCAGAACACTTGCAAGATGTGTGTCTGAATGGTGGACAGATCTCGGAGTCGGGGACGCGGTGGGCTGAACTGGTGGCTACGGAAAAGAGAGGGAAATTCGGCGACGTGCAGCAAGGCTGTCTCGTGTGGTGCGCTCGTGATCCCCGGTGTGGGTTTTTGTTTTGTGGTCGTAGTATTTGTGTGATGGCGGAAGGGGAGGGGGGAAGGTGGGAATGGTTGCCTCGTTTCGCTTGGAGCACACAGCTGTGGTTGCACCTGCAATGGACAGGAACAGCTGGGGAGAAGACGGCGGGAAATAGGAAAAAAGGAAGATCGGATCTAGGTTCCGCAAAGTGTGATCAGGCGAGGCCGACGAGTTGCCTGAGTGCGTACCGTGAGGTGAGAGAAGTATCGGAATATCTGAAATATGCAACAACCACTCAAGAAAAACAAAAGTGGATATACACTCAATGTCGTATGACAAGGCGACGACTTCAGGAGGGCAGGGGAAGGATGAATATAAGTGACCCACTCGAGAGCGGATCACAGATTTACAGATCACTCGGGAACATCAAGGCCCAAGGAAAAGGAAAACGACTAACCAAGGAGACACAAGACAAGGAAAGAAACAAGCCGAGGATAGAACAAGACTCTTGTCACGAAGAGGAGAAGTCAAGACAATCCACCGCGCACCGCCTCCCTACTAATAAACAGCCACTTTGGTACACGTATCTTTGGTGGTTGCAGTGGTCGCAGGAAAAAAAGTTCGAAGTTCAGATGATAGAAGACGTGCGCCTCGGCTCGGACCTGGGACCCCGATCAGCATAATAATAGGTGCAACATAGCATATGCGATTGGCATGGGAACGTGGTATTGGCGGCGCCATCGCATCGCAAAGCCAGGTTCGTCGCAAAGCCCTTCCGTTTCGAAGCTAGTCCATACAAGTTAGGTGATGCGTACTAGCTGACTAGGAAGTAGTTCCAAGCAAGCCACCACTACTCCATACCTTGTCCAGGTAACGCCATCCCGGCTTTTTACAACTTCCCTACGTACCAAGGGTGTGGTTTGGTACGGATGCAAGTGGTGTGGTTTGGGGTCCGAGGTTCGCACTATATTCCTCCGCACGAGAGCGAGTTTCAATGTTTCTGCAGAGGAGGGAGAGGCCGCATCAAATCGGGATGGATGCACGACAAGAAGTGACTGCGTGCCACAGGTGCATCTTGGGAGTTTGCTCTGGATCACACAATTGGGATACTCAAAAAGTGCATAATTAACCCGTCATCTGTGTTCACTTGGCCCACGATATTTAAACCAATATGGAATCTACTGTGTACCGAGTACTGTGGTCGTGCTGTAGTGTGTTGCATGTGATACTTGGCCGTTGAAACCCACTGCTGGAGGTACCTGGGTACATACTTACAGGGCCCTCCTTCGGAACCTTCCGTTATCTTATCCTCACCCCTGGCACTTCAACGACAGGGATACACGCTCTTAACCTCGCATCGCAACTCTTGCTGACAGCTTTCACTCGTCGGCCTGCCTCCCAAAGCATTGAAGTCTCCCTTCTCCTTCAAGCGTACAACCACTCTGCCCTCAGCCTATCACTTGCAATGTAGGTGGCTGAAAAGCTGCCATGTCCGCTATACCTGCCCATCATGACGAAACGGCCCTTCCAAGCTCTTCTGCCGAGCTGAGAACCGATTCCAGCCTGGCTTTGCCCCTGCCCAACGATGCCTCCGAGTCCGAGGGCACTGGCACTGCCCCCACCACCAAAACGACGGGTCGCAAGGACGCACCACCCGAGAAGTTATCCGACATCAAAAGACGCTCCTGGGTCATTGTCTCGTTCTGGCTGATTGTGCTGTGTCTTGGTCTCCCAATATGGTGGAGGACTACTGCAATTCCCAGGGCGAACCTGCCTCTGGGCGAGATGATGGACTGGGCCGACGGTAAGGTATGACATGTCGTGTTCCGCCTCTTGTCGTCTTTCATCTTCGAGCATAAAACATACACTAACCATTTGCCGCCTGTTACTACCAGGCCTGTCGCCCAGTCTTTCCCTTGCGCATCTCGATCCAGGCAAACCAGCTCCAGCACCAAGAGGCCCAGAACCTTTTGCGCCTGACCCAACACGCTCTCGACGATCTAAACGACTTTCCAGGTCATCATCTGAGACTGCAGCTCGATCCTCATGCCAGCACCATCAATGGCTCCTCCAGTCTCGAGGATGTAGCCCTCAAGATACGCCTGCAGCCCGGAGAGTCCACCACAGCCTCCCTCCACCCCTACGAGCCAATCCTCGACATCACCTATCCGCCCAACTCGATCCCTTCACCGAGCTCCTCCTCGTCTTCTCTAGCCACATATGTTGCGAGCGAGCTGCGGTCCACTTTTGCCGAGGAGCAGACCGTCATCTCCTATCTGCTGTCCACATCCTCGGCCAAGCCCGAGCATCGTCCCCAGAGTCTGGCCCCGGACACCGCTGATACCATTGGCAAGCGGACGACACGGTCTCTGAGATACTCGCCAACCTACCATCTTACCTTCTCCCTCTTTGCCGATGGTCCGACGCCTAGCAATTGGGACATTGATGCGGCTATCGACGAATATATGAAGCCCGTGTTGGATGTGTTGAAGGCCATTCACAACTTCACGATTGACACCCAGGTCCAACTCTATGCTGCCCCAGGTGTCCAGTCTCCAGTGCTGAGCAAAGACGACCTGTCGTCCTTCATCAATGCTGCTGAGTGGCCACTATCTCCATCGATCGGTGGTGCGCCCACCGTCAACTTTATCGTCTTCGTCGGAAACCAGACCATCGGCCTGCCACCCTCCCTGCAGGACGAGAGCGAGGGCGTCAACGAGAAAGCCGTCTCTGAGACCTCGCACTCCTGGCTCATTCCGCAATGGGGAACCGTCTACCTGTTGCACCTGCCCAGCGACAAGGCCCATGTCGAGGTTGAGGATCTGAAGCAGCCTCTGCTCACCTTCACCACCCATCTCCTCTCCCTGCTCGGCACGCCCACCTCCGGCTCCCTTCCCCTCCGCCTGTCTACCCTCTCCCGCATCCGCTCCGCCGACCTCCTTCTCCGCGCCTCCAGCACCCTCGGCTCCCTAGCCCGCCTCTCGAAAGCTCTCCCCTCCATCTCCATTCCGCAGTCCGTAGCCGATGGTGTCAGCACCACCATGTCCCACCTCCGCCTGGCCTGCGAGTCGCTGGGCACGCCCGACGGGCTCATCCATGCGCAGATTGCCGAGGAGGCCGCCGAGCGGGCCTTTTTTGAGAAGAGCATGGTCGGCCAGCTGTATTTTCCCGACGAGCACAAGATTGCTGTCTATTTGCCGCTGCTGGGCCCCATTGGTGTGCCGCTTGTCATGGGCTTGCTTAATGAGCTCTCTACGTGGAGGAAGCGGAGGAAGAGACGGGCGGAGGATGCCAAGGCGAAGAAAGCTGAGTGAGAGAATGCAAATTGCAGTCTAAGAGTCATCACGATGCGCCGTTAGACGTCCTGGATGTGGTTCCAACGTGTGTGTTGTCCTGATGCTCTGGCGCGAACCTGACCAACTTGGGAGATTGTGGGCAATGGCCATGCATCAAATCCCAAGACCAGGGTTTCTCGGGGCTCACATACACAGGAGCCTCATGGTAGAACAAGCGTACCGGGTCCGACAGGGCGGCTCCTTGACCTGTTGTTCACATTCGCGGGGCCATGGGCAGGCTCATTGGCGTAGTCAGCGAGCTGTGAAGTTGTTTGAACTGACGCCAGGTGTGACGAAAATGGCTTGTTCCCAACTCATCTTAGCCGTGGAAAGCAGAAGCCCAAACACACGTTCAGATCCAGATACCCCGAGAGCAACGCATCCGCCTACCTCCCGACACTCAGATCTTCCCGCCCTGTGCCTCACTAGCCCTAATGAACTCCTCCACCAGCTTCAACGCCTCGGTCGCAAAAGCCACCATGTTCCCAGCCCTGTCGCCCCCAAGACCAGTGTCCATATCTCTGCTCAGGGTTCCCGTCTCACTGACGACTGCCAATGCGACATAGCCACTGCGCCAAGGTGCCCTCGTTGTCAGCGCTCGGAATTATGTATGCATTAGATAGATAGTAGACCAGTGCAAGAGGACGCTTGTGAGAAACGAAAAAAGTTAAAGGGGCCGCGGCGTAGAAAAAACTCACGGATTCCCATTCTTCGCAGCCCTCGGCGCACTCGGCCCAGCTGTCCCGCTCTGCGCCACCCACCACCGCACAAAGTCAGCCCCTACATCCGCCCTCTCTTATGTGGGCAGGAACAGAAGAGTTGACATTACCTCGCCCACGCAGTACGTGCTGCCCAGCGTCGACCTCACACTCCTCGCCAAGCCCTCGACCAGCGCCGGGTTCGGCCCGCTGTAGCCCTCGATGTCCGCGCGCGTCCACCCGGCAAAGGCTATGCGGCTCTCGAGCGTATACAGCGTGGCGCCGCCCTTGAAGATGCGCGACGCGCCGGGCTGCGCCAGCAGCGCGGCGGAGACGAGGCCGCCGGCGGCGGTCTCGGCGACGGAGAGGGTTTCGTTGCGGCTGGCGAGGAGGGCCGCGAGGGAGGAGGCTGCTGCTGCTAGGGCCGGGGGTGGGAATGTCATGTTGGGCTGGCTGGTTTGCGTTTTTTGGGGGGTGGGTTGGGGGGAGAGAGGGCAGGATGTGTGAGTTTAGAGAGTAGAAAAGATGGCTTCTGTTTCTAGCTGCTGTACAGTCCTTTTTCGTCATCGGGAATAGGGCCGGGATCGCTGGAAGCGGAGGAGCGGAGAGAGAGTTTATAAGCAGACTTGTAAGTTGTCACCCGAGAAGAATTAATAAGTGGGTTACTTTAACTGCTTTGACTACTTAGGTACTTACTTACATCCACCACTTGCATCCAACTCACGCACTATTAATTTGTATGACCGTCGTGATGGGTTCAGGATGACAGGAAAGTAGCCAGCTTACGTAACCCTTTTTGGGCTCATTCCTGGTTTTCAACGGCCTCCAATTCATGCACGCCTTTCTCCTTTGGGCCCTGTCTTCGGCCATTTTGGTCAGCAGCAGCCCATACTGCGCCTGGCATGAAAACTCCCTTCTTCTCTCCAACCTGAAAGAAAAGGACAGGACAGCACGGCACCAGGCAGGTTGCAGTGCTCACATCCCACCGTCAAAATGGATTTCATCCGCCGTCACACAATCGACCGCGAGGACACCGACACTGACGCCGCGGTACCACCACCCGAAGATGAGGACTCGGGCCGCAAGTCGCCAGGGAGCCAACTCGGCACGCTCCTGTAAGTCCAAGTCCCCCCGCCCACCAACAATATTTCAGCAGCTCCCAGCCACTAACACAAACAACCCCACCCCTGTAGAAAAGACAACCTCCTCAAAGGCAAACTGATGGTAACCAAGGAGCTTGGGCTCGGCAAAACACCAAACGTGATCCCCCAAGGCGAGGTACACATCGACGGCGAGCCGCGCACTGTCGAGCTGGGCTGGCATCCTGTCGCCGGCCCCGCGGGCAAGTGGTTTGCCGAGCAGACGCGACTGGGCAAGCTGATCACGGAGGAGATCCACAAGTCGCCCGATCCGACACAGCATTGGGCCGTTTTGGTGGGGGAGTACGTGCATCAATTGTGGATGGTGAGTTTATGTGTGGGGGAGGGGGGGGGGGGAAAGGTTGATGGGTAAGCTGATGGGCAAGGTTGCTGACGGATTTGTGCCCACCCAGGATGAACACCTTGACGTGGTCTACATCAACGAGAAACTGAATCGGGATGACTGGCATACTTTCGAGGTCGGCAAGACCAGATTCAATGATGAGGCTCTCAGGGAAGCAAGTAAGAACCACCACCAGCGACAAGCGAGCGCATTTGGACTCGTTCCTTTTAGTACCAGCGCACACGCACACACAGACTTAAACTTACGTAAACCCCAGGCGAGATGGTCATCTTCAACATGCGCGAGACGCGGCCTGCCTACAACCTGATCAACAACAACTGCCAAAACTTCGCCATGAACCTGCTCGAGAAGATCCGCATCGGCCAGCACCGCGAGTTCGCCACAAGTTTTGCCGTCTACCAGGCCGCCATCGGCGACGGCAATGTCAAGGACTTGTTCGTCGAGCAGCATCCCGACGAGCACCCCGACGACGACATCAAGCCCGAGCTGGAGCACCACGACACGATCCAGGTCGCCCACCAGGTCATGGACGAGAACACCACCAAGCTGGATAATCATCACTCTTTCTTTCATTCGTGTTAGCTGGCGCCGTGCAGCGTGGCCCTTTGTTTTTCATGGTTCTGTTTCTTCGTTGGACTGGTTGGAAGATACCCGGGCAGGCTGGTGTGGAGTTCTCTTACAAGGAGAGTGGGACAGGCTTGGTATTTGAGGGGACATCAATGAACTAAATCTTCTTCTCTTTCATCTAATTTGGGCTGCACTATGTCAATCTCTGAGAGCATCTGCAGCCAGGTCTGAGGTGGAGCGCGCGACAGATCTTGTAGTCATCCGTTGCGTCTGCTGACACTCTTTGCTGTGTGGAAAAGCCGCTTCACATTGGGAAATGCTTCGTCACAGCTTCCGAGGAAGTAAGAGATAATCAGTGGTCACTGCCAAAGATACCCTGGGTTTCACGCTTGAGGCGGTCGGATCTCAGTAGCACCACAGTGGGGATGTCCGGTCCCGTCTGAAGCGGTCCGTCCGCAGCGTCCGCCACAAAAACCAACGGTGGGCCGACGCCCCTAGCTGCCGTGTCACTATAAGGGACAAGTGCCTCCTGATTGTGTTTAAGATATTTCCACTATCAAGCCGCTGGTTTTGAGAATTGTTGATCCCTCTTCTCTGTTCATACCTAGGTCGTATCATAGCAGACTCACACAAGCATGGCACCCATGATGGACGAACCCCCGGCGGCGGAGGAGAAGTACTATATCGGGGAGAGCATACGCAAGACAGCTGCGCACCATGAGTCTTTCCAGAAGCTGTGGGAAACGAAGTGGAAAGTCCCAGTAAGAACGAGAACAACGCTGCTATGCGGAATATATGCTGACATCCTTGTGCCCAGTGTACCATGGGGGTCTACCCCTTCATGTTCGGCAGCATAGCCGACTTCCAACCGGTGGTGGATCAGATCATACAAGTACGCAGGACTCTTTTGACGATTCAGAAGCGCCGAGTCCCAAGCTGACAGCTATTCAGAAAGGCCTCAAGGAGCCGTACGACTGGGACGAATATGCTGGAATGTTCTTCCCCAAGGCCCACGAGCTCGAGAAGATCGCAGCAGAGGCTGAGTCGGCCGGAGAGAAGGAAAAGGCTTCAGAGTATTACCTGTACGTCTGCCACCAATATTGACGATGCAAAAAAATTGGCACATGCTCATTATCACCTACCTTGCTCGCAGCCGGAGCTCGGCGGTCTTCCGTATAGCCCGCTTTCCCGCTCCGCGGTCAGAGAAGCAGAGGTTGGCGTGGGAAATGGGCAAGGCAGTCTTCTACAAAGGGGCCGCGTAAGTACCGCCTCTTGATCACTTGTTGGGCGCGCTCCAAAACGAGTATTCACAGCCTCTCTCCTCCTCAGCCTCATGCAACATCCCATCCGCGAGGTCCGCATCCCGCACATCCACCGCAACGACAACGAAGGCCCCGACATCCCCGTCAACTTCCTCCTCCCACCGCACGCCTCGCCACAGCACCCAGCCCCCTTGGTCCTCATCATGGCCGGCCTCGACGGCTACCGCACCGAGCTCGCCGTGTGGCAGCACGGCTGGCTGCAGCAGGGCGTGGCGACGCTCGTCGTCGAGATCCCGGGCACGGGCGACGCGCCCGCGGCGCGCGCCGACCCCACCAGCCCGGACCGGCAGTGGTCGAGCGTGCTGGACTGGCTGGCGACGGCGCAGCGGGCGGTGGACAGCGGCCGGATCGTCGTCTGGGGGTTCTCCACGGGCGGCTACTACAGCCTGCGCATTGCGCACACGCACGCTGCCCGGCTGCTGGGGTGCGTGAGTCTGGGCGGCGGCGCGCACCACATGTTTGACCGCGGGTGGCTGGAGGCGGTGAATGGGCTGGAGTATCCGTTCGATCTGGCCGACACGCTGGCGAGCAAGTTTGGCTACGCGGACCTGGAGTCGTTCGTCCGCGAGGCGCACAAGTTCTCGCTGGTGGAGGATGGGACGCTGGATGGACCGTGCTGTGAGAATGTGCTGCTGGTCAACGGGACGGACGACGAGATCTTCCCCATTGACGATATGTTTGTGGCGTTGCAGCATGGCATGCCTAAGATGGCGCGCATGGTGAAGGATAAGAAGCACATGGGAGAGCCGGAGAGTTTCCATGTGATCCTGAGGTGGATCCATGATCTGCTTGGTTTGGATGGGGATATCATGGCTCAGCTGAAGACTCTGCCCATGAGGACCAAGTACTAGTCGAGGCAGATGACAAGTGACCAGAGGGGAGCGTGGCAAAGGACAACGATGTTTCTGTCCATTTCCCCAGACCTGGGCAATCATTCTGCCAACATCGACCCCTTTTTCAAGAGACCGCCACTCCCGGCACAGTCTTGCTTCTCCTTCCAACGTCTTCAGCAGCATAGCAACGCACTCAAATGTTAGGCTCTTGAGTTCCGGATGGCGGTCATTCATTCCCCTGGCTTTGCTGTTTTGGCCGAGAGCCTGCGAATGACCAATGTGTCTGTCTTGAGTGTATCTCATTCGAAGTAGATATCGTGGCCGCGAAGATGTCACCTCTCACGATCAGGCAGATAGACTTGCCCACACATGGTAGCACACAGACAGATAGCCCACCTTAACAGTCATCGGCTGGAAAACCTCGGCCACAAGTACACGAGATCAAGGAGATTGCGTGTCGAACATGTTTAGCGCTCCCCTACCCAACATCGAACAGCATCTAGTACCTACCTAGGTAGGAACACAGCACAACTGCCAGAGACGAGACAGGTCGCAGCCTGCTTTCCAACATCGTCATAGTCCCGAAAGAATGCCCGCGCTGCCATGAGCACATAATCGTGGTCATTACCGAGTTGAAAGTTTCTTGCGGCACAATGAGCCTCTGGCGTCACGCGAGGAGGTGACCAGTCCTACTTCGGTAAAAGGAAAAGGCCGGACAAAGTGCCAGCAGAGCTCGTTACACATGTACCGTCACACAACATCACTCAGAGCAGATGTGAACGGACTGCTCAACACAGGATCACTGTCGTATTGCGTGTCCGCCTCCAATGTGCATGTACATACAGCGAGGCAATGACGATCGATCCAACGGCGTAGTAGGTTGACGTGGCCTGGCTAGCCACCACGTGCGTACTAGTACTATTGGAGGTTTTTCACATTGTGCAGTCAAGGACGCTTATGTAGTGCGGACGAGCCTATGCATGCAAGGAATGCTTATACGATCATAAGCACCAGACCACGCCTTGTTGAGTGTCTGTCCGCCTTGGGTCTGCGGTCTCCAGGATTCTAATACGCACGACAGCGAGCGAGCAGCCCGTATAGCTATAATAGTGAGCTCAATTCGTATTGCGGTTTGGGTTCTGCAAGCACAAGGTAAGCCTCCCTGCCGGGTAGATTTATGTTATTACGCTTGCGCAAAGACACAACAGCATCGGGCTAGTCTTTTTCGAGGGTATGGTGCTCAACATTGAAGTGGATTGCCGCTAGGGCTGAGGTTATGCTGCCGTGACGAGCGTCAAAAGCCTCCGATGACCCATCAGAATCGTCCTGAGTCACTCACAGAGTACAAGATCTGTGCAGATGTTACGATGAGTCTGCAAATCCCTCGCAAATCTTGCCGTGTATTCGCATTACACTCGCGTGGCAGCGCCCGGTCTGCGTGTCTCTGCTGGACCGCCGCACTGCATGGAGGCGGTATGCTGTAAACGCTCACCTAAGCCTCATCGCCTGACCTTTACCCCGAAGTCCGATGTGGCTTCCGAGCGGGAGATAGCAAGAAGCTCATGTGAATATGAGAAAGCAGATGTGTCTGATAGCAGTCCTGGATCGCATAAGGAGAGCAAGCAATGGTGACGCGGTGATTGATAACTACCGCATGGCGTCCCCCCTGGCCCCGTGGTGTTGTCTTCTTCGTCTCGTCTTCTTCATCGGGGTCGATACCGAGGTTGTATGATTTCTCCCATTTCGCCTAATACTTAATATTCGTAATGTTCCCCTCGGCCAAGGTCGTTCCGTGGCTCTGGGCTGGATGTCAGTTGTGGGCCGTGACAGCAACCACAGTCAACTGGACCAGCGCTTGCACCTCTCTGAATCAGAGAAAGTCATGGTATGTCTGTGGGTCTTCTACCAGGCTACAAAAAACACTAACATTTTCCTAGGAACGTCCTCACCACCAAGGAGAAAGCCGGTAAGCTCGTCACCTCCGCAGCACGCACATGGAAGGCTACAATACCACAACGCATCGTGCCATGCGCTGCTGAGCGAGCAAAAGTACCATCCTGCTAACTTGGAATCAGATTACATCCAAGCCGAGCTTTGCCTTCAGAGCCAGCCGGAAGAGCTCGGCGTCAACGGCGCTCTCAACTTGTGGGACGACATCCAATGGACCCACATCATCCAGAGCAACTTCATCCACGGAAGCGGCCAGTTCCTCCCCTGGCACCGCTACTTCGTCCGCGTGCACGAGTATCTGCTCCAGACGAGATGCAACTACCAAGGCTCGCACCCGTACTGGCCCGAGCTCACCGACTCCGAGGCCGCACCCCTCCAGGACGCCCCGGTCTTCGACCCGGCCACGGGCTTTGGCGGCAACGGCACGGGGACCAACTTGTGCGTGGCCGATGGACCGTTTGCAGACTTGACTCTGCACATCAACGTCACAGGATCTGCGGCCCCGGCTTACTGCTTAAGTCGGAACTTCAACCAGACCGCGTTCGCCCTGGCCAACTCTACGTATGTGGATGCTTGTATGGCGGAGGAGAAGTACACGGATGCTTGGCCGTGCTTCAACGCTAGAGGCCCACATGGAGCCGGACATCAAGCAGTAGGCGGCGTGGTCAGTTCCAACTTCCTTTTTCCTTGTGACACACAGAAGCTGTTCTGTGTGACTGGAAGGTCTGCTATGGCCTAGCAAAGACGACATGAGATTGGCGGCCAGACACACTGACTTCATCCCCCCCCCCCCAATCCAGATGCTACAACTGACCGCCGCACCTGGCGATCCCATCTTCTTCTTGCATCATGCATACCTTGACAGAGTATGGTGGCAGTGGCAGCAGAAGAATCTCTCCGCACGCTTGTCTGAGATGGGGGGCAACAACATTCCGGATTCGCAGACACTGCAGCTGGCGGGCGAGGGGAATCCGAGCCCGGCTCTTGTCGACTATGATGGAGACCCGGGGAACACCACAACGCTGAATCACACGCTGTGGATGGGTGGCATCGTGCAGAACGTCACAGTGGGGGATGTGATGGACATTGGGAACGATGTCATCTGCGCCGAATATATTGGGTAAGCCTGGCAGCAGACATAGAGGAGAGCCGGTGAAGTCTTTCTTTTTTTTTTTTTTTTTTCCTTGTCTTGAAACTGCCACGGCATAATGACGGAATATGTCGCCTATGTGCATTATTAATTTTGGCGTCTGGAAATGTGGTGCATGTATTCAATGTAGCTTTGGGGCCTCGGGGCCAGGTCTAATCACCATACGTAGTAGAACACATCAGTAATAAGGAATCATTAATCAGAAAAAAAAGTTACTACAGCCGCGTTTGAAACAAGCGTGCCCAGGTGTAAGCGCCCAGCGACGGAACGAGGCGTTGTCCCATCGTGCACATTCTCGAGCACAGCCGTGGTCGCGCCATCAGGCCCGCAGCCAACAAGACATGTCATGTACAGCATAATAATGAACCGTCGTGGTGCGGCCTACTGGATGCATTGTGAAGTATCGATCGATGAATCGTCAGTGGAACTATCCTAATGTTTTTGGGGCTAGGTAGTCTTCGCAACTTTTGTGTGTTTGGATCTTTGCGATACGGGTGGTGAAGGAGGAGGGTCGAGGCAGAAACAAGCACAAACGTAAATCCAAAAATAGGTTGGCCAGCAGACTAGGCCGAGTTGGTATTATTTAACCCTGCAAAGCCGGGAAGGGAGATTGAATCCGTTTCGAGTCCCAATGCGCATCAGAGGCGTCGATACAGGAGTGGAGCCCTGGAAACACTCCACTACACATGCAACATGAGCTGGGGCCCAGGTTTCTTCAAACAAAACGAAACGCTGAAACCTTGGAGTTCCTTCTCACCTTCCCGAGGCCACTGTGCTGCCACCACTCATCAGTTCCACTGCAGTGGCTCCAAGGGTGAGGCGCGCGCACAAGCACCAGTCATGGACAGTTCGCAGCTGGGCGGCACCAAAATCAAGGGCGATATATGGGCCACTCTTCTTGTGGAGCACTCCTCATCGGGCAGGGTCCCTGATCGAGCGCCCAATATAGTAACTTCCGAGGACACCTACGTGTTGCTACCTCCCACGAATAGGGGATCCCCTCGCTGCGATATTGCAGTCTCTACAAAGCACAGACTACAGCTGGCAGCATCGCCGGAAATTTCAATGCAAAGATCGACGCCATTGACACATGATGGCAATGTGGATTCGTCGAACCCACAAGCTTAAGTGGAGCCTTCTCGGGCAGCCGGCCATTTTCGAGAAGAGGGGGCCATGAGAATACGACGCTATGCAGGGGCCGCATGCTCACCAGTCTCGGAACGATGCTCGGAGTCGGGAACAGCAAAAAGGTGTGATTCTTGCGCAGTTCTGGGTCTGGGGGAGTGTACAACACGCCAATAATGACCCCTTGAAGAAGAAGCCCCTGCTCGAGAAGCCTGGAATCCTCTCACGCACCACACCACACCACCACACACTCAACTGACCCAAACCCCCCCCCTCTCTCCCCTCCCCCTCCCCGGGTCACGACTTGGCACTGCCCCGGGCCCCGGGCCCCACCATCAAAGATTCTTGTGCCTTTCCCCCCATCTTCCTTCGTCTCTTCGTACATAGTATCTGGGAGATTGAACCATGATGTATCTTCTTTGCCGCCCGCTGGGGACACCTGCTGTGTAGGGTCACCATATGAGCGACACTAGACCTACAGGCTGAGTGTCTTTCTCCCCTCCTGATGAGGTGTCTTTTGTCCTGATCAGCATGCAAGGTGGACGCTTTAGGTCGAGCCGCCTGGCGAGGGACAACCGACAGAGTAGGGGCGGCAAAAATGCGCGTGCGGGAGGAGGAGGGCATGGGGGCCATCGTGGCGGCGGCGGCGGCGGCAGTAATGGGAACGGAGGAGGCGATGGCGGTTGGAATGGCGGGCCTAACGGCGGAGACGGAGACGGCAATCCATTCTCCTCTACCATAATCACAGCACCTGCTGCCGCTGCCACGACGCTGGAAGAGACCACAGCTCCAGCCGCTGCCGCTACAACGACAACCACAAAAGCTAAGACAACAGTTGAAGCCACAACATCGGAGACCCAGACTCCAGAAACTGCCTTATCGACGACCACTGCCGTTGCTGAGCAGACAAGCTCGTTCACCTCCGCGGGATCGGAGGAGACTGGGCTGAGCACCTTGACGATCGGCGACTCTTCCACTTGGGATCTGGGAACATTGTCAACAGATACGACGGCAGCACAAGCCGCCTCACAGACGTCCTCAGGCGCTCTATCAGCAGCATCCACAACTTCATCGTCCTCAGCCAGCAGCAGCAGCAGCAGTGCTCACGCAGGTGTGATAGCTGGTGTTATAGGTAGGAAACCAGAGACTCACTCCCTCAGCCAGGACCAAATACTGACAAGTCCCCCCTTGTATAGTCGGTCTAGTCTTCCTGCTAGCCCTCGGCTTGCTCATCTACCGGCTCCGCAGAACGCGCCGAATGCAGCGCGTCCTCGCTTTTGCATCCTCCCGCAAGCATGAGGAAGCTCAAGCAGGCCCCTATCAGAACATGGGCAAGCCCGACAAAGAGATGGGCCAGAATATGACCGGCGAAACACTGATTGGCATCCACTCCATGCGCGCCCAGGGACCAAACAGCCCTCAACCGCCTCCGAAAGACACGCAACGCCCCGGTGCGAATGCTCCTCGCAGTAATCAGCTTGCTATCGACACTGGGTACCATAGTCCAGCCATCATGACCGCTGTCTCGCCAGTGTCACCAGTCAGCGAGCTAGGGCCGGAAGTCTCGCCCATCTCTCCCACCTCCCCACGAGGGCCAAGCAATTTCCCCGCCTCGCAACCACCCGCTCTCGTATCCAACACACACGCCCAAAGAAGGGCAATCAGCATCAATGGCTCCGAGGCTCGGATAGTCAGCATTCCGGCAAGGACATCGCGGACAATGTCCAGGGACGCGGTCTCATCCGGACCAGGCAGGACTTACACAGGCGGACCTGGACCGCCGGATATTGCGAGAAGGCCAGTGCCCAGTAGAACCACACCGGAAGCACCAGGGAGGCCGCATCAAGGTGGACAGCCATATCGAGGTCCCATGGGGCCAATGCCGTATGGCGGTGGGAATGTTAGTGTTGGTGGCAATGGAGGAGCATGGCGGCCACCAGCACCTCGCCAACCGCCTCGCCAAAGGCCCATGGGGCCATCAGACGACGTCGTCCGAGCACCCCCTCCGCTGTCCATCAATCGCAGCAAGCAGGCGCCGATGTGGTCGCAAAACGCCCCACGTCCAGCCACTGCAGCCGCCACCACCAGCAGCAGCAGCAGCAGCAGCAGCAGCAGCAACAGCAACAGCAACGCACGATATCAGCCCTTCAATCCTCCGAACACAAACAATAACAATAACAACAACAACAACCACGATAGGTTCAGCAGAGGGAGTGTGAGCGGCGCGAGCATGGCCAGTAGTGATGTCTTCTCTCTCACCGACGCGATATCCTGGCCCAAACCGCCATCCACTCCGACTGTGAGTCCGGATCGTCACTGAAGACGCAGTGGCAGTCCCGGGTCTTGTGTAAATGTGGAAGCGAGCAGAAATAGGAACTATGTAATCACATTGTTATGTTGCAGATTTTGCACCGAGCAGACCCTTTCTGAGGCTTTTGTGCGTCAACACTTGCAATGTTATCAGCCGGACTTACAGATATGACGGAGCACTTGAAGAGCTGCCACGCCGGCAGGGTATACTGAGACAAGGGCACAATGTTCACAACTTGGACGGTTCCGATTTCCTACCAAGACACACTAGCCTGTTCAGTGGTTGCTCTTTTTGCCCCCGTTAAAAACTTCCTTCCTAATGCGTACATGTTGCACACTACGCATGTAGTGTGCCGTGTTGGACCCTTGGCTTCATTAAAATCGTGGGGGCCGGGCAGGGCTGCTGAATGCACTCCACTCAACCAACTCCGGAGCCCGAAGAATGGTGTGATCCGGTTCAAGTTCTGCTGAGGTTGACGTGCATACAATTCAATTTAGTCCGTATATCTAGAGCTCAAGTTCTGATTCCTTGTGCTTTTTGCACAACATCAAAATCGCCATCAATCTTTGTGTGGCACCATATCGCCATGTCTCAGCTACAAAACCAGGACAAGTCCCCAGTGCAGGCAGAGGATGGTGACACGGTGTACCCGGTGCACATGCTGGACGATACCAAGGGATGCCGCAACTACATGATCTCGCAGACATTCCGCTTCGAACATGTGCTCGACGCAGAAAAGCTAAGGGTCTCGTTAGCAAGGCTCCTTGAAATCGGTGATTGGAAGAAACTGGGCGGTCGTCTGAGACTCAATGCAAGAACTCGGCCTTGAACTATCTATCACAAAGCATACACTCCCAGACGGGAGGGAGATACTAACAACATGCCCAGAAACTCGGCAGACTGGAAGTCCACGTCCCAGCGCGATACACACCGCAGCGACCAGCCTTCACCTACTCGCACGATTCCTCAGCCGCCCATACCCCCATGGAAAACCACTCACTTGCCAGCAAGCTCCCCAAAGCCACGCCCCACGCCTCCGTCCAGCCCACAGAAGCAGCCTTCCTCTCCCTCGGCGCCAGCCCGACCTGCCCCTCCACCATCGAGGAGATGATGCGCCGCAACCTGCCCCAGCTGCAGCTGCACATCACCTCCTTCGCAGACGCCACGCTCGTCGGCCTGACATGGCCGCACACAGCCATGGACGCCGTCGGGCTCGAGGTGCTCCTCCGCGCCTGGTCGCTCGTGCTCGCGGGCCGCGAGGCGGACGTGCCGCGCGTGCTGGGCGCCCGCGAGGACGTGCTGTGGAAGATTGCGGGGGACGTGCGGGACGACGACGACGAGAAGCTCCTGTCGGCTACAGGAGACAGCTTCTACGACGATGGCGAGTTTGAGGCACACCGACTGAAAGGATGGAAAAAGGCCGTCTTCGGGATGCACTTCCTCTGGGACGCGGTCCGCTTCCGTCACATCGAGCGGAAGCTCATCTGCCTCCCTAAGGCAGCGGTTGCGAAGCTGCGCGCGACGGTCGAGCAGGAGAACTGCGGCGAACTTCCGCTGGCCGCTTCCAAGGATAGCAGCGAGGGCTCCGTGCAAAAGCCAAAGCCGTTTGTCAGCGAAAGCGACGTGATGACTGCCTGGGCGGCCCGCATCGTCGCTCGCGCCGAGGCCCGCGGCCGCCCGCTGACCGTCGCGAGCGCGGTCAATGTCAAGTTCCGGCTCGCGAAGCGCCTCGACCCCGGGCCGGGCGTGTACGTTCAGAACCTGGTCTTCGTCGCCTTTACGCTCCTGACGGCAGAGGAGGCGCTGGGACCGCTGCGGCCCATTGCGGAGGCCCATCGTGGACATCTCGCCGGGCAGACGAGCGAGGGGCGGATCTTGAGACTGCTCAAGTACCTGCGCAAGGGGCGTGATGCCGGCAAGGAGGCGGCCATGCCGTTGTACGGCAGGGCGGATTCGATTCCGGTGACGGTGAATAATTTGACCAAGGTGGATATGATGGCGGCGGCCGAGTTTGGACCTGCTGTGGTGGAACAGTCTGGGGATCCGGGGAGTCTTGAAAGCGGCCTTGCCGGGAGGATGACATACTGGCATTTCCAGGGTCTGAAGCAACCTTTTTACTTCAGAAATAGGTTTGTCATTCTGGGCAAGGACCACGATGGGAACTCGTGGGTGATGGCAACCTTGGGACGTGATGCGTGGGCGGCAGTGGAGGATGAATTGAGGAAATTGTAAGATACTGACCAGTCAGTACCTAGGTAATTGCAGTAATATTGCCATGCGCTGGGAAGGTATTTTGGTGATTGAAATGGAAAGCCGAAGACAGAGAAATCGTGAGTCTCATATTTGAAGTCCATATCCATCAATGTCGTATCGCGTTTGATCACTCACTCACCCGCATCAGCGCTATTCATGGCAGTAAGCTCTTCCAACCTCGCAATGCTCTTTGGAAGATACTTTTCGACACCATATGCATCCAGATAATCCCTCTCCTCCTTCAAATCCGACAGCGTCACAGCCATCCAGTCCTCAGCTGTCTCCCCCCTCGCGCGTCGAGCCGCAGTCCTCCGCTTCTCCCACTCGAGCTTCTGGCGGTACATCTGCCCACGCTGCTGCTTGTTAGGCCCGTTGGACGTCTTGAACGGGCCTACATCTGCGTCGGCTCGGGTCCAGCGGGCTGGCACAGGGGGTAGGACTTGATCACCTGGCTGAGGGATCTTCTCACGCTTCTCGATAAGCGGCAGAAGTGCCTCGTCCAGTGCGGCGAAGGTGGGAGTACTGTTGTCGCCCCACTCTCCGCACATCTTGCAAGTAGCATCCAGGTCGGTGTGGGAGGCGTCAGCCAGGCTGAGCAGGAGGTTGAAGCCGAGGATGGGGTCCATATCGGCGAGTTTCTTTGCTGTTCTGAGATGCTTGCCAGCTGAGGAGGTGGCATAGCTGGCAGTGGTGATGGACCTGCTGTTGCCGCTCATAGTCTTGACTTTTTTTGTTGAGGTCGGCGACCCGCTTGTCGACGGCCTTGAGGGTGTCGTGGTAGAGCTTCTTGGCCTCTTTGTGGACTATGCTGGCGGGATTGGGTGTCTTTTTAGTGGGTTTGCTGGACTTGGTAGTCTTGCTTGGTGGCGTGGGCTTTGGGTTTCTTGCGAGAGGCACTGGACGTCGCCGTCGTGTTCTCCTTGTCCGATGTGTCGGCAGCATCGTCGTGTTTCCGTTAAAAGACGCTGGATGGCTTCAACCAGCTCTCAAGACTCTGATTCGCCATTTTGAGGGGATTTGTGGGACTGCGATCTGTAGAAAGGCAAATTGGATATTCCGAAGTTAGAAAGAGGAGAATGTCTGAGTATGGCGGTTTTGATCTTTGTGGTTTAACGCGACGGA
The DNA here is from genome assembly GCA_003671545.1 of Ophiognomonia clavigignenti-juglandacearum. NCBI lineage: Eukaryota > Fungi > Ascomycota > Sordariomycetes > Diaporthales > Gnomoniaceae > Ophiognomonia > Ophiognomonia clavigignenti-juglandacearum. The sequence goes on along the minus strand of PYFS01003190.1, from coordinate 70,918 downwards.
CGCGATCAATTAACTTTTGCAGAGAGCCCTGGTCCCTGCATCTAGGCCAGGGTCCACTAAAACTACAGCCCCTGTACCCCTGTCCCTGTACTGGCTGGGATCACCCGCGGCCCGAAAACCTGGGGTCGCCGCTCGCCAAATTCAACCTCGGCTTTACTGTGACGCTGGTGAAGCTTGTCAACTGTGATAAGGGAAGCTCTTCATTGACCATGATGCCTGCCTTTTCACCTCTCCCTCCACTCAATCAACGTCCACACCCTTAGGTTCGCATATCCAAGACGCATGCCTTGGCCACAAGCTCCCATAACCATCGATGCCCCCTCAATGACCAACCCGACCTTCGCTCAAGCGCAAGCGCGCCTCGCCGCCCGCCGCGCCGCCCGTGAATCCCAGGCCCAAGCCCTCCTCGCCGCCGAAGTCCAATCCCGCTCCCGACTCCGCTCCCAAATCGCCTCGCACCCCTCCCCACTCCTCCGCAACCTCGGCGGCGGCGTCCTCTCCCTCTGGGACACAGTCTCCTCGCGCGAGGGCACCCGCCCGGCCTTCCGCGTCGGCCAAGTCGATGCCGAGCTTCTCGACGAGGAACTGCTGGGATTGCTACGCGAACAGGTCGGAGATGCCTTGAAGTACCTGGGTGGGCTAGGTAGCAACCTGAAAGAGGAGTGGAGCGACGAGATACTGCTGGCGCTGCGGGCTGTTCTGTTCAAGTTGACCGTGTGGGATCATGACGCCACCTACGGCGCTGCGCTTCAGAACTTGCGATACACCGATGCGCGGCATGAGGGACCGGTGCTGGGCCCGCCTACGCGCGTGCAAAAGGCTCTGTATGGGATGGTGACCGTCGGTGGCCGGTATGCGTGGACGCGGCTGGAAGACTGGCTTGTACAGCAAGACAACGGGCTGGACGATCCTGACCCACACATCAAGAAGCTCAAAAGGCTCACAGCCGTGGCGGAAAATTTGCATACAGGTGCGGCATTTGTGTCATTTCTGGTCTTCTTGCTGCACGGGCGGTACAGAACGCTGTTGGACAGGGTCCTACGCATGAGGCTGGCACCGCCCACCAGCCAGGTCAGTCGGGAGGTCTCGTTTGAGTACCTCAACCGGCAGCTGGTATGGCATGCCTTTACAGAATTTCTACTATTTGTCTTGCCGTTGATAGGCATCAACAAATGGCGCAGGTGGCTTGCGCGGACATGGCGGAATACGAAGAAGGCCATCTCCAGCACGGCGGACGCCGAGGACGAGGAGAAACGCGGCGAATACGCCTTTCTGCCCGAGAGGACATGCGCCATATGCTACCAGGACCAAAACTCAGCGTCCACAGAGCAGGAGATCTTGGCAGCGGCGGCCTCTAGTGGAGTCGTTGGGTCGGCACAGACCGACATCACCAACCCGTACGAGACGATCCCGTGCGGCTGCATCTACTGCTTTGTCTGCCTCGCGACGCGTATAGAAGGCGAAGATGGCGAAGGCTGGACGTGTCTTCGGTGCGGCGAGCTGGTCAAGGAGTGCAAACCGTGGAGCGGTGACGTTCTCGAGCCACCTAGCAAGTCACCCTCGGCGTCGACCAAGGCTGTCATGTTCGCAGACGACGTCAAAGACGACTCATCAGAAGCTGCCACTTCTCAAGCCGAGTTTGTGGATGCCGATGACGGTCTAGGCGAGTCCGAGGTTCGGGTAGACACGCAGAGCAGTAGTGGTGATTCAGCCGACGGGGACTCGGAAGAGTACGACGAGGAAGAGAATGCCCTTGGTGAGGACACGGATGGCATGGATGATGACTAGGAGCTTGTCGCCCATGGAAAATCGGTACGTGGCAAGGAGATGGTCGTCGGAAACCGTCTTGGTACAGATCGGGAGGCAGTGCTCTCGAAGCTCACGGACACGAAAGCAAAGGCAACGGCTAAAAATAGCAGAAAGGGCGCAGCATGAGCATGACTGCTTCCAACGATACCCAGCAAACAAAGATCACATCACAAACCTTTGCTCGTTTGAAAAGCATATTCACTGCGTGGCTTGAAATTCTGTTCCGTGAGCGAATTGTGATTTCTCGAGCTTCACTTCCCCAAGTTCTCGCTGGTTCTTTTCATTGGTACGGTCTCATCGCATCTTCATCACAATTATTTACTTCGATCGGCCCCTGTTCAGTTGTTCCTAAAAAGTCTAACCTTGCCGGGGAACATGGCAGTAATCTCATCTATTGCCATTACCTAAGTCTGACGAGGGCAATTCCATTGTCACGTTTTTGTCTTTTTGGCTCTGTGTCCCTTGGACCAATTGCCTTCCACCGGCCTTCCACCGACATTCAGGACAATGTCGACCGACTCAACAGACCGGAACTCAAGTCTATTAGCCATCTCTATTAGCCGGTGCTCTTATGTAGGTCCAAACCGGTCTCTGCTCTCGATAGTTTCGGATAACAAGTGCAAGCGGCGGATGCTCTCAAGGTCACACAAACTTTGTGGCGTGTTATCGGCCTCTTGTCACAAGCCGTCAAGCCATGCCTAGTTCAGCTGACCCGATCCACAATATTTACTTCGCCCGCGATCGTGTCGGCAGCTCACTGCCCGAGAAAAGACAACTGCTGGTCCAGCCGGGGCGCGCGTTTGCGCGCTGCGTGCATATCCGGAAAGGCATATGCTCGGAATAGAAAGCATGATTTATTTATGGACTTCAGCTGTCGGTGTGGGCACGTCTCGGGACCCAGGAAGTCAAATTACACCAAGCATATGTGAAGACTCGATTTTGTGATTCAGTCCTACCATGTTGTCATGCCACTAGGTCCAGACTAGTCGCTATTCAGTCTTCAAATTCCTTGAGTCTACACCAGTGACCAGAGAGAAGGAGCAATCCGATGCTACTACGCGCCGCGGCAGTGTTACTGCTCAAGTGGAATACTTTTGTGCGCTCAAGCAAAAGTGAAATTACACATTTTTTCGTTCTACACCCCGAGCCTGGAGCGTCCTATAAGTTTTCTTTCCGTGAAGCGTATCTTGGACTGGCTTTCCAGGCGGTTGTGGCAATGCTGCTGGGATACTTCACGCCTACCAAGTCTATTACTCGACTGGCGACCTGTTCATCTGCCCGCTACAACTTAAACGCGATCAGAACTTAAACGCGATCAGACGCTCTCGTTGGCCTCGACATCCGAGAATGATCCCGACATCCGATAATGGTTCCGAAGTTCTTGGGAGGGAGAGCAGAGAGCAGGACGATTTGGTTCCAAGTTGGCTTGTGCGTGGCTTCAGACCTTCTGCATATGCTTTCAACAAGTTGCTCGTATGCGAAGATTGGACCGACGCTGCGAGATTCTGACATTATAAATAGGGCCGTTCTTGTCCATCATCCTCACGACTGCCCAACCAACTCGCCACACCGCAAAGCACAGAATCACAAGGCATACCTCACTACCACACTCATACTATACTCGTTTGACCAACTTCCGGCTCTAGCACTAGTACTGCACACTTGCAACCAACTCATCAACACACGGGCAACCCCTCGAATTCAAGAATAACTCGTCAACATGAAGTTCGCCACTCCATCTGTCTTTCTGCTCCTTTCCTTGCTGGGCGCAGTGTCTGCCCTCACCATCGAGGACCATCCTCGCGGACGCTCACCCGCACCTATTACTCAGTGGCTATGCGACAGCGACTACGACTGCAACGGCGGCAAATGCTGCAGCGGCTCCTGTGAGTCACCGGGCGTGCCCTGCGGCAGAGGCGGGCTGGGCGGGAAGAGTTGCGACGCCGACAACGACTGCAACGGCGCGCAATGCTGTAGTAGTGTGTGCAAGGATGACCCGAGCACGCCCTGCGGCGCCCCGCGCTGTGGCGACGACGACGATTGCGCCTATTATCTGGGCGCCGGCGCGCAGTGCTGCAGTGGCTCTTGCAAGGTGCCGGGAGAGAAGTGCGGATGATCCACTTGGGGGAAGACCAGGCTGTTTTCTTGCGCAGAATCAAAAAGCAAAGTCTGGTCAGTACTTGCTTGTGGGGAGCTTGGTTTCGACGGATTTGGCACCCTGAGAACACTACTTTTGCACGCACATCCATTTTGGTTTCGAACTCTGGTGTCCTGTTCTAGAACGTGAATTATCAATGCACTTTTTTAAGTTCTTGCCACCTTCATCACTGTTTGCATCTTGTGGATATCATGTGATTTGTCACGCTATTGTACGCCGAACGATCCATGTGCTTCTCACCTTGAGCATTGTAGAGAGCTCCAAGCATCGCTAGGGAGAGACGGCCATCTTCAACAAAAGCCGAGGCTTCAGACAGCTAGACCGCACGAGTATCGTGGCCACAAGGGTTCACTATTACGTGGTTCCTTCAACCCGAGCCCTTCTTCCTCCGGACTGGGCATCGCCTGTTCGGCGACAACATGTCTCGGAGGCACAGGCCGGAAATCTAACCAAGAGTTTATTAGTGCTTCCCACGTGGTTGAGAGAAAGAACTCAAATTCAATAGACGTCTTTCGGGATCGCGTGGCGATTTGACACAGAGGGAACGGTGAATTTGACACGGCTGGCTGGCGAATGTCTAGAGCGTCCGATAGAGCAGTGATCGCCTAGTGTGTATGAGAGAAGAGCACCGGAGACGTCGTGATAGACATTCCAAATGTTGGCCACGATCTTTCCCACCTGGGTTGCTGGGTAGCCTCCACCCTTCTCACGGACTTCTCCCTTGAGATGTCTAGAACGAGGTCTTCGGCGATTTACCTGTTGGACAACAGAACACTTCAATGTTGTGATTGCGATCAGATCTCGGCAGTAGTGTCTCCTGGCAGTAGCCTTGGATATGGCGATATCTATATAAGATTCGCTCGTTCTGCCTCAGAACGTCCGAATTGTTCACAACATAGCACCTCTTCTCAGTTCACCAGATCGAAGCATTAGACGACAGCTACCCACGCACAAATACCTCTTAAAAATTCCATTTTTCGACAATGAAGATCACTGGAATCACTTTCCTTCTGGCCGGCCTGGTCTCGGGCGCAGCTGTGCTCCCTCGTGAAGCCAAAGGTAAGAAGAGACTCTGCGCACATTCATGACCATCTTCGTGACTGACTTTTTCGCTTTGCGTCACAGTCGACGCCTTCCTTTCCAGCATCCTCGGCCAGCTTCCCGGAGAAATCAAGACTCTTATTCCGCCTGTGGTTTTGCCCACAATTCTGCCCACAAAGCTGCCCACAGCCTTGCCCATAAGCTTGCCCACAGCCTTGCCCACAGGACTGCCCATCGGTCTGCCCACAAATCTCCCCACAAAGCTGCCCATAAGCTTGCCCACAGGCTTGCCCATAAGCTTGCCCACAGGCTTGCCCATAAGCTTGCCCACAGGCTTGCCCATAAGCTTGCCCACGGGCTTGCCCATAAGCTTGCCCACAGGCTTGCCCATAAGCTTGCCCACTGGCTTGCCCATAAGCTTGCCCACAGGCTTGCCCATAAGCTTGCCCACAGGCTTGCCCACAGGCTTGCCCACAGGACTTCCCACAGGACTGCCCTTACCCACGACCCTTGTGGCCCAGCTCAGCAGTCTCGTCAACGCCTTGCCCAGCGACATCAAGACACTCGTCCCTTCGCTCACTGTACCCACGAGTCTGCCTGGCGTGACAGCTCTTCCAGGGACTGTGATCGGGGATGTGGAGGCTATCAAGAGACAGATCGCCGCAATCATTGCTCAGTTCATCAAGGTCATCTCGGCTCTTTTGCACCTTTGAACTTGCGCAAGAGTTTGGTAGGGGGAGAATGGTTGTCAAGGGACTCTACCGTCCACTGGATGTCGGATTCTAGGGGAAGAAAATGAGCTGGCTATATCGGGTAGTTGTTGGGAATGGTATTGAACACTCCTTTACTTCGTGTTAGGCAGATAGTTCACGGGCATAACTTTAGTCACTCTCTACTTTATGACATATTCAGTCTGCTTCAACGATTGTGTGAGGTCTCTCAGGCTTTTGCACCATTAGCGTTCTATATGGGCGTCTGCCGTCAGAATGACTCTCTAGGTAGGATGAGGCCACAGGGGGAAGCACAGCAGTGAGATAGTTCGAGAGTGCACGAACAAAGTCCCAAGGTACTGTATCCAGCTGTCACTAGAAGCGTAATGTGAGCTGCCGTCAGCTACTACTTACATATTTGGTTTCTAAGGTCCTAATACCTTTGTCCGTCAAGTCTCTGTCGCGTGCTTGTCCTATGGGGGCTCAAAGTGACCGACTATACTCTGTACAAACAAGAAATGCTTCTAGCGTCCTCGGTAGAAGACGCCACGACCGTGGAAATCTTTCCACAAGACCTTTGAGGTAGCACGAACCCCAGGAATTGGCGGAAACGAAGATGACTCTTCGAAGCTAATGACGGCGGCCCCTGACAAAAGTACAAAGACCAAAGAAAACTGAGTCTCACGTGGCTCGAAAGCACACACACGTACCAGATGTCGACACTCTCTTCGAGGAACAAAGAAAGTCCTTCCTTCTTCCTCCCCCACCGAACGGCGGCAGGCTTTCAATGACACCTTCATGCTGCCAACCTTCCGTCTCAAACCATTCCAAAGCACTTGAGATAGTGACTATGACAACCCCACCGCTGTAACCAACAACCACTCGCAGCTCCAACCCCCCTCCCCCCAAAAGATGAAGTTTCCGGGCATCGTGTCTATCGTGCATATCCCCTCGCCGCATCGAAGCCACTCGAGCGCATCCACGCGGACGCTCATCTCGCGACCTCGCCGCCTGTCCACCAGCACCAGTACCGCCGCCGCCACCACCACCACCGCATCCCCCAGCACGCCCAGCTCGGCGGCCAAGGCTGATGACCTCAGCATCGTCTCGCGGGCGGACACGGCGCGCGCGCAACAACCGTGCGGCTGCCATGAGATGCTCAAGTCGTGCCTGTGCCAGGAGCTAACGCGCACGAGAGACGGCGTGTGCGACATGTGTCTGTATGGCATTCATGTGGAGGAGGAGGGCGAATGTGAGTTCGCACTTGAGCCTCTCTGTTCCTTTTCTTGCTTGGGTCATAGAGAGCCACAGGTTATACCGTCCTGTACTGACATGGGGGAATCTGCTACAGTGTTTGGTGACGGCTACCGCGCCGGCCTTCCAGTCATCCCCAGGTCCAGGAGATGGACGCCGCCTTTGCCGTCAGGCATTCACAAACAAACCGGCAAGTCTGTGGATAGATCGGGACTCAGCACTGTGCTAGAGAAGAAGAATGACGGCTCCGTGATGCGGAGACACGTCGTATCAAGTCCGAGAAGGCTGTCGAGGCACCGGGAGAACTTGATGCGGCCTGTGGGTATCATCTTCGCGCAAGGAGCGCCGCTTGATTTCGACGAGCACGGCATGTTTTGATTGATGCTGCGTTTGCGTCGGTGGCCAGACAGCGAGGAGGGAAAGGACATAGGACGCACGTTTCGCTTCTTGTATATCATTTGATACGGACCTTTGTTTGCTGTATTAGTAGATTAGATACCATCCAATTCACTTTTCTCAACTTCAGGCTAGATGTCCACGGGCAGGTTATCTGCACTTCCTCCTGTTGTATTAGTGTCGAGGGAGCATCTCCGCCCTCGCCCTCCTCCTCCTCCTCAACTCACAACATCCAGAATCTCCTTCGCAACCCAAGAATGCGTGAGCGTTGTTGGACTGTCCATCACCATACCCGTCAGCAAAACCTCACCATCGAGACTCACACACATACACACACAAAAGGCGAAACATCGCAAACTCACTGGTACTCATCCCAATACACCCGCTCGTCGGCATCCTCGCACTCCTCAACCGTCCCATTCGCGCCCGCAGCCCCTTCCCCATACACCCCCACCAGACAACTCCCATACTTCCCCAGCGGCGCAAAACCATACGCCTGCGGCCGCCCGTAGTACTCAAACTCCTCAAACAGGCCCCTCAGATCCACATTCCCATCCACCACACCCCCGCCACCCGCGGCCCGGTTCCGTGTCCGCGCCCCATCCGCCAGCAATGCCGCCAGCAAATCGCTATACGCAGTCAGCGCGCGCCGCCCAGCCACTGCAGCGTCCGTGTCGTTGACATAGAACCCGTACGGCAGCCGTGCGAGGTCCGGGTACGCCACCGTAAAGACCTTGCCGCCGCCACTTCTGCCATACACCCGCCGCAGTGCAGTGGCCGCGTCCAGGATCGCGGCGTAGCTCTGGGACGCGGACACGGTGGCGTCGAAGAGGATGTCGTTGGCGCCGCCCATGAGCACGAACAACGGGTTGGCGAAGTCGGCGTCGGTGCCGGCTAGGGAGGTGTTTTGCGGCGAGAGGCCGGAGAGGAAGGCGGTGACTTGGTCGGCGACGGCGGGGACGGGGATGGTCGAGCCCGGGCCGGTGAAGCCTTGGATGAGGGTGTTGGAGGTGGTGGCGCCGCCGACGGCGTAGTCGTAGAGGGGGAGGGAGAGGCTTTCTGCGAGGTAGTCGGGCCAGACGGGGCCGTTGGAGAAGTGGCCTTGGTAGCTTTGAAGTGGGTGGAAAGTTGGGTGTGAGTGAATGAGTGAATGAGTGAGTGAGTGAGTGAGTGACAGCGAAGTATCACACTGGGTCAAACTCACTATGGAGGTACTAAAGGCCATGTCCCATTCGATATCCGGTATGCACCATTGCCTGGGACCAAATTTTAGTATTTCGCTTGTTGAGTGAGAAAAGAGTTGTGGTTGGTGGTAAAAATTCCGAGTTGAGCTGACCGTTATCGCTGAAGCTATCCCCAAAGACCACAATAGAAGAATATCCCGAGGCACTGAGAGCGGATTGAGACCTGGTCAGTGGGACCGCCGCTGTGAGAGCGACGGTCGGGATTGTGAAAAATAGAGAGAGCATGGCTGACTATCAACGGCTTCGAGATCAACAATGGGCAACAACTTTCATGAAAGATCCCTACCTAGGTAGGTAGCACGAGTGGGAAGTACCTAGGTAAAGAGGAGTGGCCAAGCGTTGCTTCCTGGTGGAGCTACGGAGACAGTAGCGGGTCTTCTTAGCATACCAGGTTTTGGTCAGCGAGGGGTAATTCAAACGGTAGAAGCTACTCTGGATTCTGATGTTGAGACTGCAAAGCTCCGCAGTTTCTTCATTATATATGCACCAGCTTCAGAACAATACTCCATGCCTGTTGATAGAAATCAGCCGGGTCGTAGTTTCGGACTGCGGACTGCTGTGGCAACGGGAGGAATGCTGAGGGCAGAGAATGGCGCCCGCCCAGACAGACCTCTCTACTCTTCCGGTGGAGGCAAGTGAGCCCGGAAGCAGATACACCCACCCACCACAGTGCTCACAACATGCGACCAACTCAAAAAAAGTCCAGTGATTCGTCTTCGAGCCTCAAGTTTGAGCGTTGTAGAATTTCACATCTTCAATCCGCCGCTTCTCTCACTTCCCAACACGCTAGTCCCTCTCGAGTATGCCTTCCAACTCCCCATCATTCATCTCAACCCTTCCAAAAAAAAAGAGAAAAATGACATAGCCTTGCGGCGTTGTCATTTCCGACTTCGACCGGAATTTCTGTAAAATCATATTTCGCCAAAGCAGCCTGTGCAGCCGCGAGTTGACGAGCTGGGAAAAGAAAATGGGACATTGACGCGCCTCCACGCGAGCCCTACTTGTCAAGCCAACTTCCCATCCAACGTGACGACCAATTCATGGTACTAATCCGATACTGAATAGAGAACGCAGTCGCGAAATATAGTAACCCTAGCTGGCCACAGCATCTGCATGCAAAAATGGTGTTCAACGCTATGGAGGGACCTAGAGCAGAGCTTGTCTCTTCGCAGGACAGTCAGGACAGGCAACGTACTATTGCGGTCCCATGGCCGTGATCTTCCTTGCGAGGTAGCGGATATTGTTGACAAACCCTTCCACCAAGAAATCGAAGTTATTCGGCATGTCTTGTGCCGCCCGACGCCCGTGTTCAATCACTGCATCCGTGTTGAGCTCAATCTCAAGCTCATGTTTTTTGTGCTGGCAGAGGTCAGTTCTCAATTCCAAAAACCGAACCATGCCATCATACTACAAAGGTAATGGCGACATACCTGTGGACCAGGACCAGCTTCAGGCTGCGACACCTGCGTGAGATCGACCTGGTAGACACCCTGCCTATAGCTCAACCGATCCTTGTGTCGATCAGTTCGATCAGGCTGTCCTACTCCGTCATCCAGGCCCTCGAGAACACCGTGAAAGTCCACTTCCACATTGACCGTGATCCGGCAATCCAGCATGGCCTTGGGCATATGGATGTGCAGGTCCCCAATCTTGACTTTGATGATTTTGGCAATGATGCGATTGTTCTTGTCTCTTGTCACCCGAATCGACGGCATTCTACCCCGCGATTCGTCAATCACCCTCAGCAGAATGGGCGGCAGAGCGGCCCTGGGGTCTTTCAAGTCGAGGAAACGGTCGATCTCTTTCGTATGGACGTAATTGATAGGCACGCGCGGTTCGCTCGAGTTCTTGTTGCTGGGGTTCTGAGGGCTGGACTGCTTGACCAGCGCATTCAGGTGGTCATTGAAGAACTTGTGCTTGGACTATTCCATTGTGGTCAGCATGGTCAGCATGTCTGTACCTCCTTCACTCGGGTTGCGCAAGCAGCAACGTGGCATGGTAGCACTTACCTCATCCATGTCGCTAACAAAACTGGGCGTGTAGTTGGCGTGTGGATCGAGGACGGCCTCCGATGACAGTGGCGGCTGGAATCGAAATCGCTCCCCTCCTTGTCCAGCTAGATAGCCCAACTTGGCCTCTATCTCAAAGTGAATTCCTTTCTGGCCGTGCAGTTTCGTCAGCTCGGAAGGCTGGACCACATGGACGAACAAGAAATCCGCAACCGAATTGACCATGTCGTCGAGAGGAGCAATATTGGCAATAGTAGGCTCCCACGGCCCTAGCATGGTCGGCTTGTTGGGTAGAGTCGGCACCGGAGAAGGTTGGTTCGCGACAGGGGCCGGCACGTTGGCGCGAGAGGCTTCGGGAGACACATGGCGGCTGTTGGGCCGTTCTGGACGAGGAGCAGGATTCGTCGTTTTCGGCTTGCCGTTCACGTGTGGCTGATTGATGTGCGGCTTGCGTAAATAGAAATTCCCATTCTTGAGCGGGTGTCTGTCGTAAGGCACTGCCCAGATCGGCGGTTGGGCATGTCTTGGTTTACGCCGCACAGTCATTGGAGCGTCGGGGTGCTGCGCAGCGGCTGGACGAGATGAGCTTCCAGGCCGGTGGGAGCCATTGGCAAATGGGGGCGGCCGCGGCTCCTGTCGCTCCAGATCCTCCTCCTTGATATCCCTGTCGTCCATCTTTCGCTTGGCAGGGGTCGAGGCGCGCTCGGCTCGGTGGGCGGCCAAGGGTGGAGCCTCACGGTCCAGTTTCACTGGGCCATCCCTCATCGACACGATATTCGCAGGTGTCTGGCGAGGGTCCACGTCGGCCGGCGGCGGACCGGAAGGGCCCGAAAGAGAGGCTTGGGAGTGGTGACCAACGCTGGACGGAAGACTGGGCACGCGCGTCTTGGGGCTCACACTAATGCTCCGGTCGCGGTCGCTGTGGGACAATGACGCGCGCTGGGGATCCACCGCGTGTGGGTGAACTGGCGGCTGGTCGTAAGCGCTAGGTGGTCTTTGCATTAGAGTCCGAGGTGATGGTTGTGGACGGGGCGCCACTTGAGGAGAGGGCTGCTGCGGTGGCTGTGAATGCTGCCGGTGTTGCTGCGGTGGTTGCGATGGGTATGGGTAGGGTGGTCCCGATGGTGGCGCTCGCTGCTGGTACGGACTCGGTGGCTGCGCAAAGGTTCCCGCACCGACTGACTGTCTTGAGGCTGTTGACAAAGGCGGGCCGTGAGGCGTGGGCGGCTGCGAGGGGGGGCGCATATGCTCAGATGGTAATGACTGGTGATTTGAGTTCACAGGGCTCGCGAATTGCTGGGGAATCGCGTGATAGCTCTGCGTAGAACCAGAGCGAGCATGCTGTTGAGAAACGTGCTGCGGCGGGCCGCCCCCTGGTATTCCTGTTGGAGACATTGCGGACGGCGCAGACTGGTAGTAGCCAGCAGGAGGATGCCCCGAGGCACTCGGGCTGGCCATGGGGCCGGAAGGTTGCGAGTAGCTCTCCCTTGGGTCTCTGGGAGGATAGGAGCCTGATGGCGGGTATCTGTTTTGTTGCTGAATGGGGCTTGCAAGGTCGGGATGAGGGTGGGGCGGCCCAGGAAATGGATAACCTGCGCTATCGGGCCTCATAGCGTTGACAGGCGTCCTAGCAGCGTAGGGAGACGGTGGTATAGAGCCGGCGCTGGGGGATCGCATATCGTGAGAGCTGGAAAGCTGGCGCAGCGGCGCAGGCGGTGCACGACCTTGGCCATTATAGGGAGTGCCAGCGGCGTGAGGAGGAGGCGGGGAGCCAAAGAGCGACTGCTGGGAGGGGTGGTAGTCGCGTGACATGGTTCGAGCAGGCGATGGTTGAACGTTCTGAGGATATTCGAACGGATGAGGGCCGGACTGAGTGGGCGTGGAAGGCAAAGGATGTTGTTGTTGTTGTTGTTGGTTCTGATGCGACGGCAGCGGTTGTGGGTGCTGTTGCTGGTGCTGTGACGCCGGCCGAGGATGCGGCGGTGGTTTGGTCGGGGCTGGAGGTTGGGCAGCAGACCCGCCGCCGTCATTCAACATAGCCCTGAGATCCATGGTGACAATAGTAGGTCGCGGTTGAAAAATTGGAGCTGGAGCTTTGATGGGTATTTGGGCGATGCGGCACGGAGAGGTGTCGTCGACAGGGAAAGAGGCAAAGCCAAGCGAGCAGTGGTGACAGCTGTCGCGTGTCGCAAGTGGACGAGATATTCTCGCAACGAACTTCACACGCTCAGCTTAGCTGGCTCAGCTTAGCTGGCTCAGCTTAGCTCAAGCTCCCGACGACCTCGACGAAGGATCAAGCCGTTATGAAACACGATACTTCGATGCGCTTCTTGAGTTGTTGTCTCACTTGTTTGGTTCCATGCTTCATTGACCTGGCGTGTCCGGAAAGGTGCGCAATTGGGTGGTTTGTAGGCGGCGATGGACTTTCGCGATTTCGTGTGCTGGGTAGCTGGGCCGTAAAGAGGGGAGAGGAAGACACTCTTTTCGTTGGCTCTGGGAGAGGGGAGGGAAGGCGGGTTGGGCAGCAGAGGTGCGTCAATGCGGCGAGAACAACCGAGTTCTACTGCGACTGCTGTCGCATCGTCACGCGCAATGCAGTGATGGCCCCGTCGTCTCGTTTATGCCGTCACAGCTCGGTGTGCTGTGGTTGGAGTCGCTCTTCTGCGCGCGAGCGCGAGGATTGGATGGGAAGAGAGATGGCGAGACGTCGAGACGGATTAGGTGTAAAGTACCGGCAAGTACCAGACTGTATGCAGTCGACAGCTGGCGCGGGCTCGGGCGCGGAGGTGGGCGCGGGGAGGGGAGGGCGGAGGAAACGGATGCAGGGCCCAAAAGAGAAGATGCGCTTTCGGTCGAGGGGCCACGAGATGGTCGAACTGTAGCCACAATAGAAGAAATCAACAGACTGCGATACGAGAAGCGATGCGACGCAATATGCGATTGGGGATGCGACACGGCAATGGTCTGGAGGGGAAAGGGAGAAGTAGAATAGGTGAAGACGGGTAGTACTTTGTACACACAGTCGGGTCTAGGTCACCCTTCAACTTTCGCAAAGGGCAGGGGACCAGGAGAGGGGAGGGGGGGGGGAGGCTAGATAAGACCCTGCATACAAACGCCATAGCAAGCACTAACAAACTTCAACGTTCAGCCCAACACCTGTTAACGTTTCGGGTCTAGAAACGGTGGGCAACGGCTGGTAGTAGGTTAGCCGTCCTTTGTTTAATTATATGTCTAGGTCCAAGGGCTATCTGGAATTCAATCGGACACAGCAAAACATAGTAGAGATATTCAATCGCAAGGGCAGCAAGCGATTTAGTAGATGGCATCAAGAGCTCTGGAGTAACAGTACTCCATGACTACTGTAGGTACCTACCTAGGTAGGTAGGTAAGTACCCTAGGTACCCACCTAGGTCCAGTATGCACAGTTTCGGCCACCCTGTATTACATAATCACCGTCTTGCGCGCCAGGCACCAGAATCTGACGTGTTTGCGCATGCCAAGCCGCGCCTGCCCCCGGCTCACCCTTACAGTACCACCTGAAGCTCTCATCACTGCCAGCGTCGCCTTTCTGCTTCCAGCTCCGTCAACTGCATACCACCACCCCACGACCACCACTACCAGCACCACCAGTCAATAATCTCCTCCCTGATCCTGCCCATAGGATCACCTGCTCCTCACTCGTTTCGCAGCGTGTGTTCCTGCCCCGATCGTCCCCATCACCATGCCCGGTCTCGTCACGGCAACCGGAGTCCTTGGCTTCCTCTCCGACGAGGAGCCAGAGCTCAAGGTCTTTGCCCTCCAGACCCTTAACGATGATATCGATACCGTCTGGACTGAAGTTGCTGGAGCCTTGAGTCAAATGTGCGTTACTCCCTTCCCCAGCTGACTACTGCCCTGTTTTGGGCCGTAGTCCTGGCCATAACACCCCAAGACAACACGACCATTTATTTACTGACCTTGCCAATCACAGTGAGGCTCTCTACGAAGATGAATCCTTCCCCGAGCGCCAGCTGGCCGCCCTTGTCCTCGCCAAGGTCTACTACCACCTGCAGGCCTACAACGAGAGCATGACTTTCGCTCTGGCTGCCGGCGATCTCTTCAAACTCGATGCCCCCGGCGAGTTCGAGGAGACCATCATCTCAAAGTGCATCGACCAGTACATCGCCATCTCCTCGTCGAGCCACACGCCGTCTCAGCGACCCAAGAATGACGACCTCCCCACGCTCGAGACCACCTTTGGCGCTGCTCTCCCCGAAGGCTCGTCCCTCGTCTCGCCGACTACTCCCTTCTCCCAGTCCGCCCTGCCCTCCAAGTCCCTGCTCTCGCGCGACTCTATCGACAACACTATTCTGGACCCCACCTTCCAGCACACCGGCAAGGACGGCAGGTCGAGCTCGATCACCTCACTGCCCGACAAGAGCTCCGAGCTCGCTCTCCAACGTGTCATCGAGCGTCTCTTCGAGGCTTGTCTGAAGGAGGGACGCTATCGCCAGGTCGTGGGTATCGCTGTGGAGGCCAAGAACTTGGAAGTCCTGAGGAGAGTCATCAAACGCGCCAGCGATGACGACAAAACCTCCAAAGGCAAATCCCTCGACTCGGGTCCCGATCCCGCCGAAGAGCTGATGGAATACGCCTTGAGCATCTGCATGGACATTGTGCAGGAGCGCAGCCTGCGTACTGAGATGTTGGGCCTGATTCTTGAGTTGTTGAACGACATACCGAATCCCGACTACTTCAACATTGCCAAGTGCGCCGTCTATTTGGACTCGGACGAGCAGGTCTCCAAGATGCTGCGCCAGCTCGTGGACAAGGACGAGCCCCTCTCCACTGCCAACGCCTATCAAATCGCCTTTGACCTGTACGACAATGGTACCCAGGAATTCCTGGGCAAGGTCATCAAAGCCCTCCCTTCTGGAGAGGCTCCCAAGAAGCCCGAGCCGGAGAATGAGGGCCAGGACGCGGCCGAGAGTGAACCTCTGCTTAAGGATCAAGAGCAAGCACCTGAAGAGGAGCTACCCGAGAGCCTGGCCAAGGCATACAAAAACATCAGCTCCATTTTGGATGGAAGCAAGACCATCAAACTGAACCTCGAGTTCCTGTACAGGAACAACCACACGGACCTCAGCATCCTGAACAAGGTTCGCGACAGCCTGGAGGCGCGCAACTCCATTTTCCACACCGCCGTGACCTTTTGCAACGCCTTCATGAACGCAGGCACCACGCACGACAAGTTCTTCCGTGACAACCTTGAATGGCTCGGCAAAGCCGTCAACTGGTCCAAATTCACCGCCACGGCTGCCCTTGGCGTTATCCACCGTGGAAACCTGACACAGTCTCGAAAGTTGCTGGAGCCTTACTTGCCACGACCTAGCGGTATCAACGGTGGTTCCATTTATAGCCAAGGTGGTGCACTGTACGCATACGGTCTCATTCACGCCAACCATGGAGCAGACGCCCTGGAGTATCTGCGCTATCAGTTTACGTCTGCCGAGCAAGAGGTGATCCAGCACGGCGGTGCTCTGGGTCTCGGCATTGCAGGAATGGCCACGGGCTCAGAACCCATTTTTGAGAATCTCAAAGATGTGCTCTTTGCCGATTCGGCTCTGAACGGCGAGGCGGTTGGTCTGGCTATGGGTCTTATCATGCTGGGTACTGGTAACGCCAATGCCCTGCAGGTCATGTATACCTATGCTCACGACACGACGCATGAGAAGATTGTCCGTGGATGCGCCATCGGTATGGCTTTGATCATGTTCGGACTCCAGGAAGGTGCCGATGTTATGATTGAGGGGCTGCTCCACGACCCGGACCCAACTCTCAGGTACGGAGGTATCCTCACCATCGCCATGGCCTACTGCGGCACCGGAAGCAACAAGGCGATTCGCAAGTTGCTGCACACCGCTGTCAGTGATGTCAACGACGATGTCCGCCGCATTGCCGTCATGTCACTAGGCTTCATTCTCTTCCGGAAGCCGGGCAGTGTTCCGCGAATGGTAGAGCTGCTCTCCGAGTCATACAACCCTCACGTTCGGTACGGTTCTGCCATGGCTCTTGGTATCTCCTGCGCTGGCACTGGCCTGGATGAGGCCATTGACCTTCTTGAGCCGATGATGAAGGATCCTACCGACTTTGTGCGCCAAGGTGCTCTCATCTCCCTTGCCATGATCATGGTCCAGCAAAATGAGGTGATGAATCCCAAGGTAGCAGCCATCCGCAAGACATTGAAGAAGGTGGTGGGCGATCGTCATGAGGACGCCATGACCAAGTTCGGTGCATCCCTTGCACTGGGAATCATTGATGCCGGTGGCCGTAACTGCACGATTGGCCTGCAAACACAGACCGGCAACCTGAACATGCCAGCTATCGTGGGCATGGCTGTCTTTACTCAGTACTGGTACTGGTTCCCCTTCACGCACTTCTTGTCGCTGTCATTTGTGCCCACGTCCATTATTGGTCTCGATCACGAACTCGAGATCCCCAGCGTATCCTTCCACAGTGCTACAAAGCCAAGCCTTTTCGATTACCCTCCAGAGCAGGAGGTCAAGACTGAAGAAGGTCCAACTCTGGTCACAACGGCGGTTCTCTCCACAACTGCGCAAGCCAAGAGACGTGCGCAGAAGAAGGAGAAGGCTGCTAGGCGCGAGAGCATGGACATTGACACGCCCACCGCCAACAAGATCGCTGCTTCGTCTGGGGACAAGATGGACATCGATGATGACAAGTCGAAGAAGCCTGCCGAGGAGTCCAAGGAGAAGAAGGAGGGCGAGAGCGAGAAGGAGACCTCGGTCGCACCTGAGCCCAAGAAGAAGGCGGATAAGGAGAAGGTCGGCTACTCGCTGGAGAACATGTCGCGTGTCCTTCCTGGTCAACTAAAGTTCATCAGCTTCACGGCAGGCCGCTACAAGCCGGTCAAGAAGGTTCGTCTAACATGCAGATCCCTTTTCAAACACAAAACGCTAACTTTGTTCTACGCAGCCTACTGGTGGACCGCTCCTCCTTCAGGACTTGCAACCTGGTGAGCCCAAAGAGTTGATTGAAGAGAAACTGAAAAAGGTGACCACGGAGAAGGCTCCTGTTGCTGGACAGACGCCTGGTGGTGC
The DNA here is from genome assembly GCA_003671545.1 of Ophiognomonia clavigignenti-juglandacearum. Classification (NCBI taxonomy): domain Eukaryota; kingdom Fungi; phylum Ascomycota; class Sordariomycetes; order Diaporthales; family Gnomoniaceae; genus Ophiognomonia; species Ophiognomonia clavigignenti-juglandacearum. The sequence continues at coordinate 53,197 of PYFS01003190.1, read as the reverse complement.
TGGCAGCGGTGGCAGGCTTGGTCGCCAGTCCGCAGTGGCAGACGTTGGCGGCGGTGCGCTTGCAGATGCGCTGCGTGCAGCCATGCGAGACGGTGGTGGCAGTGGCGGTGCAGCGCTCAATGAAATGCTGCGAGCGTCTGCCGAGGGCCGCAACACGGGCGACTTTATGCCCAACTTGTTCGGTAGCGGCGCTGGTGCGGGCGAGGGCGAAGGTGCAGCTGCTGCCGCGGGGGTGCTGACGGCTGTGGATGAAGATGACGAGGGTGCCGAGGAGGCTGTGGTGCCTGGGGAGTTTGAATACTTCACCGACAACGAGGACGAGGAGGAGCTGTAAAGTAACGACGCATGTGTACATTATTGGGAGGACGTGACAGGCGACATGGGCACTCGAGATAGAGCTTGAAGAGATGCGTCAATAGACATGCTTTCTGGTGTGACAACCGTCTGTCGGTGATTGATTTATCCATGCGCTCATTTCCACGGGACGACTCGCATATGCTCTTTTGCCCTTGGAAGAGCGCTACAGCCATCTTCTCCACCATTGACACCGGACGTGACTTTTGCCTGGCTTTGCAGCATATGCTCGGCTCGACTGTGAAGACAAGCGCGATTTCTCGCTCAAGTTTGGTTGACCCCCCCCCCTCCCAAGTGCCGGTCACAGTCCTCTTGGTCAGCTACATACGGTGTACATAATAGCTCCAACTGTCAAAGTCCTTCAGCGTACTGCAAAGTCACGCTCCAGTTGATTAGCTCTTCCAGCGGCACAAACTCGTTACGTTGCAGGCCTGTGGGCACCACCCTCAGCAGCTGTGTCTATTCGATTTCTCGGGGTTCGCCCAAGCCAGTGGAAGTCCTTTTCTAGCCGGTCGACGATGTTGTGCGCAGTACTGTACGCTCACACTATACTACACGGTAGGTAGAAGACACAGAAAGTACACTACCTCTGTATTCGACATCTCTATACCAGCTGGATGCACTGCAGATCAAAGTAAAGAGTCTGAACAGTCGGCCCATTTTATAGTGGCTCCCATGCTACCCCTTCATCCCTGCTCGTGTTCAAGAAGTGTGATTGGCTCATGTTTCCGAAAGAGGCAATTGATTTTGTCCCCTGATCCTGACACTCGCAGCCTTGGATCAGAACCCATCGGCCCAGGCTACTTGCGCACAGTATGTAAAAAATGAAAAGCTAGGCGGTTTGAAACGACAGACTGATTTACTTGTACCTTGTTCTCTCAAAACATATGGATTTTTGGTAATGGGCTACTTCAGATGGATGATGGATGTTGCTGCGAATGGAGGAGCCGCATCCGGGACATATGAACAAGGGCCCTTCCTGAATGCCGATGACCACCTTCCGACCTCCGGCTCTCAGAAAGACATTTTCCACTGCCTTGGTCTTTGTCTCCAACAGCTCTCCATGGAATGAGATGTTTAAGGATTCCACAAAGGACTTGCTATTGCTCATTGTTTTCAGAGCACTGACAGGTTCCCCTTCAGTGAGTCCTCCGGATATGGACTCAGCCAGCAGAAGTTGTTCTTCCCGCTGCAAAATCCCTTTGTCTTTAACTTCGAGCATCTGATTGCTTCCGGATAGGCATCACCTCACCCGCTCCAATTTCAACCTTCAACTTTCTCGCCGTCAGAGCTAGCTACTCTCTTCTGTCATTCCTTTTCCCCAACTCCTCCGTCTCGCAGTCCGTATGTTGGCTTTGCAGCAGAAGCTTTCGCTACCAACACTCGTGCTCTCCGCATCATTAAAGAGCTTTGAAACATCATGAACGACTTTCTTGGGTTCTTTGGTGGACGTAATGAAGAGGACAACGCAGATGCCACAGCACAAGCTGCAGCAGAGTTCTCGCCTCCAACTGACATCAGCACGTTGACCGACGCAGCCAAATGGCAACATTCCAAGGCGCGATGGGATAGGCAAGTCAACCCAAAATCGGACAAGTTCAGGATCGTCTACGACTACTTTGTCGACAAGTTGCACACGCTCTCCCCAGACGCAGTCGTGAGAGCCAACTTTGCCAATCACGAAGTCCGCAAATTCCTCAACGGCTTTGTCGACAAGAAACGCTTGGGAGCCCTCCATAAGCAGCAAAAAACGGAGAAGGATGCATTCCGCAAGATGCGCAACGACGTTGGCGCTCGCTTTACAGTTGCCAATCTCCCAGAGAGTTTGAAGAACCCGGCGCCCCTGCCGTTGAAGTTGACCATGATGTACTTTGGCCTCCCAGTCGAGCCCATGACCTTCACCGACCCTTTGCAGACGGATTGCACGCAACTATTTCCCAACCTGAACTTTTCAGCCGTGTTTGAGGATGACGAGGACGAAGAATTTGACGACGAGGACCTGTCCTTTGTTCCCGAAGAACTGCGGCCGCTCCGCTTCCTGAACTATTACGACCGACGTGGCTATGGAAAAGACAACTCTCATAGTCAGTGTGACGGCTCCACTTGTTCCCTAAACAGCCTGCTGACTTGGTACTGTACAGTGAATCCAGAAAAGACCTACGAGCTCTTCTACGGTATTCCCATGGTGATGCCGACCAAGGAGCTCATGGCCGGGATGGGTCTTCGCGGTGCTGGTCTCGACGATGATGCCTCGAACGACGAAATCTCGGAAGTGGACGAGACGAGCGGCGGTGGGACTAGCACCAGTGTTGATCGTGTGAGCCCTCATATCACGCGAGACGTCAATGCTAGTGAGCAGGTTTATCTCTGGGGTCTGTCTGGTCGTACCACCTTTTCGTACTTCGACGCAAAGTCGTTCTTCTCCGCCATCGACCGCCTCCTTGGTCTCAGCAAGCGTGGCGATGATGCTACTTCCGTCGGAGTCACCATATCTCTGCTGTCTCACCCCAAGGGTCAGCGTGGCCCATGCACCGTCCTTGCAGGCGACCAGTGCTTCCTGGGCCAATCGGCTGAGGACGAACTCAACTTTTACAAGACATGGCTGGAGACGGTGCAATACTTTGACGACCAGATTGGGGAAGCACAAGCTCTGGATATTTGTGTTGCCCAGCTCTCGCAGGACATACACTTTTCAGAATCGCAAAAGTCCTTGGCCTACCAGCCGTCTCTTGTGGACGATCAAGTTGTCTCGTTTGCCTTGTCGGGCGAACAGGAAGATACTCTGGCATATCTATCCGTGGCGGATGGGGTCGACGAGGAGATCGCGCCGAGCCAGTATCAAGCGTGGTTCAAGTCCCTGTGGCGCACGCTGTCACGTCCAACAGAGGAGCAGCTTCAGAACTATTCAGTTGGTTCAAAGCACGTTATTACACCGAAGTATTGCCTTATGAACATCTGTGCACGAAACTGTGATGATAATACAGCAGGCGAGCATTGGTTCTTCTCCGACGTGGGCCCTACACCTGAGGCGTGGAAGTGGTTCATCGACGCGTACCAGACGAAGGGTCACAAGGAGTTTGCCCTCAATGCAATTCCTACGACAGACCCTCGAGTGTCCTCGATAAAAGTCTTGACAGGGACTGAGGCGGCTGCGGAGTGCTCTCCTTCGGCCAAATTGGTTCGAGGCGAGATGGCAAGTCCATTCTACTGGGGCTGCCACAACCACACCGAGGACGCAATCGCCTTTATGACGTCCGATGTACCTACGCCAGCCAAGCCTAACCCACTGGGCCGACCGCCCAACGGAGCGCAACTAGACGATTTTGCAAAGGGGAAGGCCTTCCGCGAATGGTCCTACGCCCACCCTCTCTCCATCCACATGCAAGGGCAGCAGCCTTCCTTTCCCATCAATGCACCTCCTCTGGAACAGCTTCTGAAGACGCCCGGCATCAACGGAAAAGTGTCTGATTCGCTTCCCGTCATGAGTACGGCGGTGATGACGCCCTCGGAGCAAAGACACTTGCAGGAGACGGTGTTCGAGATGCGGAGCTTGGCTCTCAACCGCGCTCAGCCATGTCCTTTCAAGCCTTGTCGATCGCACTTTGCCATTGACGATGACGGCCGAGAGAAATTCCAGAAACACATACAGGAACAGCACATTGACAAGAAGTGTCCACTGTGCAATGACCGCAGCTTTGGCTATTGGAGCCAGGAGCAGAAGAGGACCCACTTCTTCGAGGAGCACCCCAACTACTGGAGCAGGAAGGATGATCATCTCTTCAACACTATCTTCACGGTCGAATCCCTCGGTTTCACCCACGATAGAGAGGAGTCGTGGAACTTCTGTGCTCGCTGTGGCCGCGACCACAACCGACTCAACGTCACTGGCGACCGCAACCACCACGACAACGTGTGTTTCCCTGGCGTGTCTGAGACGGAAATTTGGAAGAAATACTGCATTCAGTGCGGCCAAGAGGAGATCACTGGACATGCGTGCGCCAAGCAAACAGTGGAAGATCACAACGGCGAACCGACGACGGTAGTGCATTGCTCGAAGTGCGCGCTCGGCACGCATCTGCTCTCGCGGTCCTACGCCGCACGGCATCACGCACGCTGCGAGGGTGTTCACAACGATCCGTCACACTTCTGTCCCTGGTGCGGCGTCGACATCTCCATCGTTCCGCGCACCGAGGGCTACAAGCACCTGAACGAGTGCCGACACAAGCTCAAGAACGGCGAGGGCCCCATCGATGTTGTCAAGGGTGCCGCACGTAATAGTCCACGGGACAATGCACAGACGCGAGCGGTGATCAGGAAGAACTTACTTACGGACAATGGCACAAAAAAGAATATTTTTGATGTTCCCGGGGAGTGCACCTTTGCCGGCTGCACCGAAGACGTGGACAGACTCAACGCCATGGCCCTCCTGGAACATTTTGCGTTGGCACATGGCAGCGGAACTGACAACTTGCGTACGTGTCCTATCTGCGATCTGGACTTCTCGCAGCGCGAGTGGACCAAAGAAGACGACAAGGTCGGTCACTTCCGAGATCACGTCGAGGGGCGCAAGAACCGCATCCTGCTGGACCTAGAAGTTTCCCAGAAACCCAACAAGCTCGATGCAGAGGTCCTCGAACTGATCCGCTTGCGCAACGCCGATGAATTCTCCTGGGAAATCACAGGGGCAGCAGGACTACCGAACTCCCAGATGTTGAGCCACCTTGCAGCGGATTTGGACGAGACGAAATCCTTCGCCGCAGACGCCAGTGAAAGGGTGAACCAGCTACAGTCGGAGTATCGCCAAGGGTTTTCCACGTTGTATGACCAACTCAAAGGTCTGATAGAGACACTGACAGACGCGGAGGTGTCTCGCTACCAAGACAAAGCAGCCAAGGACGACCTTGCAGAGTCCGTGCACAAGTGCCTGCACCGACTGGAACGCATCGGTAAGTCTGTCTCTGCGCCATCTTCACACAATTCCCCTACAAGAAGCACCGTTCGCTGATGATCAAATCAGAAAACTCTGTCGCGGCTTTCCAAAATGCATCGTGGAAGCGTAAGCGGACTGATGAGGACCCCTCCGACGGAGGCAAAAGGACAAAGGGACCTGGGCCATTATTATCACCTTCGGTGACGAGCTCGCGCGACCCTGCCGACGACACTGGACCCACCGGGACTGGTGCCAAGAGTAATCAGGCGGCACCCTCGGCCACTTCCACAGACACCGAACCCATCGACACTCCCCCTTCGTCCGGCGAAGGCTCTCCCCCTTCTCCTCAGCCCGCCGCCCCTAGAGGGAGTGTTCGAACCGCAGTCTCCAGTTCTCTCACCCAGACTCGTTTGTCGCCGAGACCCGCCCCCACCAGGGTAACCGGCTCTTTGCCCGGTCGCGGAGGCTTGACGGCCGGCAGAGGAAGACGTGGCGCCGGCGGCGGTGCAACGAGCAGAGCTGCGGTCAGGAGCTTGCCGCCCAAGGCAGGCAGGATCGCGCGGGTCCGTGTGGCGCGGGTGCAGAGACCCCGGGTTATCGAACCCGAGGAGGAGTATGATGATTTTGCTGTAGAAATTCCAGAGGAGGAGGAGGAAGAGGAGTACTCAGACGAGTAAGGTTGACTGGTAATGGAGAAGGGTGGCCGTTGAGTCAAAGACGGGCTCTTCCGGAATAAAGGACGTGGGAAGCAGAGCAGTACTACCTAGGTAGTCAATAGTCTCGGCCTGTCTTCTTTCCTTTGGTTTTGTGGCTTTGTTTGCATTTGGCAGCACTTCCTGAAGTTACATATGGATGATTGTAATTTGGATACTTACTGGTCTCTGGCATCTCGCTCGCCTTTCTCTGCACCATAGCACAGTCCCTTGTAGGTGCTTTGGACTGGTGTGTCGACCATATTTCTCCTGCCAAGGTGTCCCCGCAAACCATCCGCGTCGCAGCTATCATCTAGAGACCGTCCACACGGTAGTTTTCCCTTCTCCATCCCTCAGGAGACGTTCCAGGGGGGTGCAGACAAAGGCGCGTCTCGTGCCCTCCTTCCGGCTTGACAAAGATCGACTGCATAAGACACGCGTAGAGCATCGTCACCGAGCTCCACGTTCCACTATGGACCTACGATAGAGTGCAATCTTTCATCCAAGGCGCCCCCTGAGTTCCGCACACACATCTCCAAAGTACTCCTAAGACCAGAAGATATATCTGCCTAGCCAACTTTCTCGGTGTGCTCGTCAGCCCGGACCTTCTCGACATTATCAATGTCACTCCCGCCCTCGTGGGCTGATCCTCGCAGCATCTGCGTCAGGCCAATCTCTAGGTTGATTTCCTCTTGTCTCTCGAAGTCGGCCTGAGCTGTGCCCTCGGATCCAAAAATAACATCCTGCGTGGGCAAGACTGTCAGTTCCAGTGAATTTTTTTATCAGACGTCAGCCCCAACTTATAGGTAATTTACGAACCATTTCTTCCAGCGTGAGCCGCTTTGTCTCCGGAACGAAGAACCAAATAAATACGGCGCCTAGATAAGTGAGTAGTCCGAAAAGGATGTAAGTGCCATACGGCATCGCCGCCAACATGTCCGGTGTGACTTGGCCCACGATGAAGTTGTTCCTGCGGGCCAAGTTTGTTTAGTCTTGAGGAGCTTGACTTGAGAAGAGGTCTGCGTACTCCGCAGGCATCACTTACATCCAGTTGCTTGAAGCGCCCAGCGACACTCCGTACGGCCTCGAGCTCAGTGGCCAAATCTCAGCAACCAAGATCCAGGCACAAGGACCCCATGAGTAGCCAAAATGGACCACAAACAGCCAGACCATCGCTACGGCTGCCCATCCCGCCGCAGCCTGCGATTCCCACTGCTTGTCATTCTTGGCGACAATGACGGCGATGATGATGTGACATGTCTGCGCAAATCAGTCAATATTTTTACAAGGATATCATGCAGAAAACGCCCAGGACACCTACAGCCACTGTGATAACGTCAGTCTAGGCACAGTGAAAGCGATCAGGAGGGAAGAACTTACTGCCAATTGCTCCGATGGTAAGAACAGGCTTTCTGCCCACACGATCAACATACAATACGGCTGGTATGGTGGCGACGCTGCGTCGATGTCAGTGAGATGACAGCAGATTTATATACGGTTATATTTTGAACGAATGCACTTGACTCACAACATGACGATACCGACCACGCCGGTGGCCAACAGGCTGACTTCGTTGCTGCCCAAGCCTAGCTGCTTGAAGATGCTCGGGGCATAGTACAATACAGCCTACACATTAGCAAACACGTCAGCGACCGTTATTATACCGGCAATTGTCAAGCCTCAGCAGCAGCAACAAAAGCCACTCACATTGATTCCAGTCCACTGCTGGAAAAACATGGTCACAGTCGCCACCATGACCCTCTTCAGCATGGCCTTCGTCTTGAACAAGCTGCCAATGGCCACGAATTGCAGCTTGAAGGTGTTCCATGCCGTTAGCTCCCGCAGATGTGGAAACTTCTCGGCCACCGTCCGCTTCTCAAACAAGCTCTGCGATTTGATCTCCAGGAACTCCAGTTCCACCAGCTCGTGATCAGCCGGCAGCCCGCGCAAGTTCGCGAGCACTTTCCGCGCCTCGTCCTCGCGCCCGTGGTGCACCAGCCACCGGGGCGAGAACGGCATGAACAGCATGCCGAAGAACAGCACCAGAGCCGGGACGATCTGCAGACAAATGGGCACCATCCAGCTGGCTTCGCTCTGCGTCCCCAGCGTCGTGCCGCCGATGAAGTTGGTGCCGTAGTCGATCCAGAAGCTGATCATGATGCCAAAGGTGATGGCGAGCTGCTGCAGTGCGACGAGCGCGCCGCGGACCTCGGGCGGCGACACCTCGGAGTTGTAGATGGGGACGATCATGGCCAGCGAGCCGACGCCCATGCCCGTGATGAAGCGGCCCGCGAGGATCGAGTTGTGTCCGTCGGCGCTGGCGATGGCGGTCGCTTGGATCACGACACCGACCACAAAGACGCTCACGGCGACGAGGACGCCGTATTTGCGGCTGATGGCCTCGGCGAGGAAGCCCGACAGCAGGGTGCCCAGCCAGGCACCCAGTTCGAGGATGGAGGTAAGCCAGCCTTTCTTGGTCTGGGAGGCATTGGGGTCAATGGGGTCGTACTCTCCCATGTCTATGTGGAAATAGTCAGCTCCACCCCTCTCCATCCATAGTCCTCAACCGCTCGGCTTTGCACGTAAAACACTAGGGAGTTTAGACTGACGTTGCTGAAAGGATGGCATGGCAAGCACGCCGCTGAACATGCCCTGGTTGTACCCATAGAGCACGCCACCAATGCAAGCAAAGGCCGCAATTGCAAACACTCGCGCATTCTTGACCAGTGCCGCAGGGCCGGACGAGCCCATCAGGGCTTTTCGACGGTGCAATGCCGCATCGTAGACCGTGGCTGAGCCAGCGACCGCTACCATCGTGACAAATGTTCTACTGCAACAATGCGCTGTTCCCTCTAGTGTGTTGTACAGGGGAGATCGGAAGTCCAATGAGGGCGAGATAGGTAAGTTGAAGACGGGACCAGCAGAAGATTCCGTCGAAGTCAAAACGTGCTTCGAGTAGGTGCCGATATATGTAGACACTTCTGGCTGTCCGCAATATATGAATTTAGCTTGAAGCAGACCCGGCTAGATATACCGGCTAAATCCCTCTCTTTGTGGCACATGGTAGGAAGTAAGTATGTAATTATACACTGCGTCAGGTAGCTTTCTACTGGTTCTGGTCAGCCGTTGGCAGTCCCCCACTACGTCGAAGTATATCCAGGATGGAGCGAACCCCACAACATGCTGGTAGGTTATTCTGGCAGTCCCCGGATATTTCCCTGCAGCTACAGCAATATGTATCCCCGCGTTGTGCTGCAACGCAGGGATGAGAGGTACTCCGCACTCAGGCGGTAATGTGCATTGGCCTCCATCTACAGTAGATGAAGATCATATCCGCAGTAATAAGGCCGAGGCCATGACAATCGCCCACTCGTACTGCACAGTCACGAAGTGGTTGGTACCGTGATGTGCATACTAGATCCACCCATGGTCATCTGATCGTCTTCTACTCCGTTCTCACACACAACTACCCGTTCCAATCAGAAAGATAAGCTTGTCTTTTATCGGAGCAGCTGGATGGAGTTCTGGCATGGCCTGGTAGCGGCTGCGCGGCGCATTCTCGGGTCCTAGATTGTGGTGGTTGTCGTCCGGGGACCCCAATTTAGCCTGAATCGAAGACCTGGATCAGTGTGGAGCACGTAGTGGAATCGAAAGGTACACACAAGTATCCGTACGGTATAAGCTTTTGCTTACCGTCGACAAGCCTTTTTTTGACACCTGTGGGCAACTACCTACTTGCTTGATTACTAAGTAATTACTTTATAAGTCCTCCAGGCTCCAGCTGAGCCCCGTAAGGACCTCAGGTGTACAGTACATCCAGGTACGCTGGCCTCTTCCCATCCTCCGATCGTCCATCTGGGCAGGCTGAGGCCGGCTGCAGCGTGACCTGCAAAGTGGACCAGAATAGATTCACCTAGACTGTAGAGTAGCTGGGCTGCACAACAAGCGCTGGGCTTGGACATTGGTGGTCTTATAGCTAGAACGGTATGGCTTCAACAGTTTGAGTGTCTTTCCACATAATGACGGGACGTCTGGATTTGAGTCTCTGGCAGAGGATGTGATATATCTGGGTAAGGGAAATCAAGAAGGGAAAAAAAAAGAAAGAAAAAGGAAAGAAAAAAAAAGGCCCAAAGTCCTTTGCGCGTTACTGCCCTGTGGTACATTCAATAGAATGCCTTGGATTTTCCCTTTCGAACGTTTCGTAAATACCAATACCCACCGTAACAACAGCTCTTCTCAGCTGGTATTACCAATGTTCTAGGATGAATCATCGTCATCTTCATTGCGCAGGTTCCTTGCTGACCTGCGCCGGCCCAACTGCGCCAGTCCATTGTCCACCAAAACACCGGAGCCGCCCTGGCTCGTCGGGTCGACCACAACGCCAGAGGTCGGCATGGTCAAGCGTTTCTGCCCCGTGAGATGGTGCTCATAGTAGGAGACTGTGCCGTCCTCATTCTTATGCTCGTACCAAGCATCAATCCGTCTCATCTTCCCGGCACCGAAAACGGGCTCCCGGTCATCCTTGTGCATCGCGCCTAGCATGCACAAGGCCCAGATCGCAAGTTTCGGCGTCAGCGTATTCGAGCCTTCAGCTGTCCATGGAACTGATTTCCATTGAACACCCATCGACGTGACACTCTCATTTTGAGAGGGGTGGAAGACTCGGACGACGACGATCTCCTCTGGTGTGACAAGAAAGCCGTAGCGGGTACCGCCCCAGACGCAGTAAGTCGCTATCTGCCGAAGGGGCCAGAGACGCTCATTGCTCTGAGTTATGGTCAACTCTGTGGACTTGGAGTCTGAGCCAGTCTCGAGCCAGACAGATCGCCACTTGGTGCTAAGCTTGCTATCACCTAGAACCAGATTCGTGCAATCGTCGGGCTTGTTGTTGTCGCCATTCCAAATGAACCAATCCGGAAACAAAGGATACCCTTTTCCATTGACCGTCATAGTCACAATGAGGCTACAACCCCTGCCCTGGAAGTTGACATCTTTCCAGATACTGGACTTTCGAGCTGCGAGTATGATTGACTCTTTGATGATGTTCATCTATTCGCCAGTGGAAAGTGAGTCAAGCGAACTTTACTTGGATAATGGAATGGAGGACTGATGACCAAGTGTCAATACTTACACACGTGTGCTCAAAAGCCCTGTCAACGGTTGGCTCGTCTCTGACGTCGCTTTGGCTGCGCGGAAGCTCGTATCTATATAAATTAACCTTCAGCCAGCTGCTATCCAGACACATGCGGAAACACATGTATTGTACATCTGCACTCAAGCGCTTACACAAGCTCGTTGCCCTCAAGTGGCGATGCCAGGTGATCTTCAAACATTTCGTGTACAGACTGGAAATTGAAGTCTTCCCAGACCTCAACATTGTGGATTGCGACCTCGGCGTAGTTTGGATTGTGGGTATTCTGCTTACTCTCGCCCTGTTGGTACTCCAGGTTGAGCGTTGGAAGAGCATCATCTGTAAGATACTTGAGCAAGGTAATTTTGGGGACAGAAGATATTGTGACCTCGGGATGCGACCCAGGCAGATTGAGTAGCTGTTCAGAAAAAGTACAGGGAGAAACTGGAACGACGGATGAATACAGTGACAAGGCTGGCGCAAGGGGAAGTATTGGGAGCCTACGTTGGGTGTGCTTATGAGCCGCTATATATAATTTTTCAGACGGGTACATTGAAGGCTCTCTCTTTCCTGTCTCAATAGACGCCCAACACCCTGCACTTTGCATATGATGGTGGGTGGACGCGCGACCCGGGCTGAGCAATTGCTGTCCTTGCATGGAATCAGGTAGAATCGAGGTTCAGGGGCCCCAGTGAGCCAACCATCCCCTCACACTTGGCGACTCTGTGAGAAGTCTGGACACCATTGCAACCTGTTCATGAAATGACCGGCCAACGAGATTAGATGGTGTGCCGCTGCATGTTACCCTATCTGCATGGGTGCGGCCCAGCTACAAGCATCAGATCATGTTGACCTGGAGGCGCGTCTCTTGGACTTGGGCGCTTTTTGCACCTTGTTGACACGAGCGTATCGCTTGGGCTTCGCCATTGGAGACTTTTCAGGTGTTTTAGAGATGCCTTGCTGCGCAGGCTTCGATCGTGGTCTTTTCGTGCCGGGTGCGCCACTGGGTGTGCCTTGCTGCGCCATCCGGGTTTTCTGGGCGGTCTGCAGTCGTAATCAGCGGGAATCCACTGTAGGGGCGGCCTGCGTTTATATCTCTTGGCTCTGAGTTTGTCTTCTCTATACATGAAATTGGGATGGAATCGACGCCAGATCCGCTGCCGGGGATGGTCTTCGTTCCACTCATCAATCATTACATCGAAGTAAATAAAGTCGCCAACTGCGTCTCCGTAGATCGAATCGCGCGCGCGTGGATCGTGCCTGTCCATCTTGAAGTGAGGGGCTGTCCATGCGTAGCTAAAGTCGCAGAAAAGACCGTTGATATAGTTCATTTGCTTGACGTCGTGGAGTAGTATCCCGATCTTGTGGAACTCTTTCAGCTGGCGCATCATTGCGGGGATCATGGAGGGTGTAAACGAGAGGTCGGAGTCGACATAGTCTTTGACAATAGCCGGGATCCTGTGGCTCTCCGGTAGTTCATCCGCATTTTCGGGGTTGAAGTCCATGGTGTGCCGCTCTAGGAGGTCGGCCTTTTGCTTTGGCGTCAACAGGACGTATCCGTGCGTCCGCACGGCCATGTCCTCGCGCCCGGTTTCCTTCAAGCGTCCATAGGCTCTACACTCGCAGTTGAAGGCTAGCCCATGCCCATAGTATACCTCGTCTGGTGTGATAACGCTGTCATAAGGGGTAGTTCCCCCGGGCATCATGTCCTTGAACTGGCAGAATGTGTGTCAGTGTAAGTCGAACGCACAAGTACGCGAGCTTGATATAACTCACCATCTTGAGGCAATAGACTTGACCCTTGATGGCCACTTTCCAGAGCTCAGAATGGCCTCCTGAGAAGATGGGCGAGATGAAGTCGATGTCCAAGTCATCATCAACGGAGAAGGGTTCCAGCTTTGGCCCTTCACAACTGGGCAGCGGCGGCAGTGGTGGCCGGAGCTTTTGGAGATACGAGTAATGCATGTACGCGTCTGCCATTGCGATAAATTGATGCCGTTTTCGTTTCAGCCTCAGTGGGCGAAGTTGTCACTGATGAGTGTCGTGCTTCGTTCAATGTTGCCCAAATGTTGACATCGCAAGGTCGCCGTTTGGTTGGACGCGTGCGAGGTTGGCAGATTAGTCAGCAGCTGGACATTACTAGGGTCGACAAGCTTATCTCGGCGTCAAGACCAGCTGCAGATGGGGAAGACCTTGTTATAGCACGCACAACTGTACCTACCATATTTAGGTTTTGAGCACTTATCTAAATTATCACTCATGGACCTGTTGGTCGATAGCATGCAGGCAGGCATTTGATGGGAGAGCATCGAGGCAGCCGTAGGCAGTGTCCAGCCTCTAATCGGTTCACACTCTTGGCTGTTGGACGCTTGGGGAGACAACACCTCGACACACGTCTTGGCTAAAACAATGCGACTGCTCTGTACGAGAGGGCCTGGTAAAGCAGCTTTGCTAGCTTACACCATAAGTTCAGGGACTGGACCAGACTTTATACTGATAGCAATTTGGGCCGTTGAGTCTTCGTCTACGAGCATTCAAGTATGGGTCACGCGGGCCCCGGATATCAGCAAACGATGGCCTCGCGACCGGGCAGCCCAACAGGTTGCTAACCGGGCATGGTCGCTGCTGAGAACCGGAAGAATGGTCAACGATGATGGAGCTTACCCACGTGTCAATCCAGCTTGAAAGGCAAGTCTTGTAGACGACCGCTTGTCTGGTGTACGCAGCCTTCCAGGGTGGGCAATGGCACACCAACGAACGAGATTCTGAGCAAAAAAAAAAAAACAAAAAAAAAAGAGGCATGTGTCGAGGCGAACACCAGACACACTGTAGTATCGTCAGCCTGAACTAAGGCTAACACCAAGGCACCATGGGAGCGAGACACAGTACAGCAGACCCCACCCTAACGACTGCCAGATGCAGCAAAGTCACGGTAAGGCTCTCTGTCCATCTGCGTCATGCGACCTCTGGCTTGTCGCAATGCAAAGCCCAAAACCTCGGCCTAAACACCCAGCTGAGGCCAGAACGGTCTCAGAATCGTCGATGACCGTCGATGTCGGCCGTGAACCACTTCCTGGCATCTGACCTGCTCGTAGCCGGGCAGAGAATGAGCAGTCGCAGACGTTGAAACGCGTCTCTGGGAGCAAGGAGCGGGGTTCGAGGTCGTGATAACGGGACAGAGCCGCATTGATGACAGACCAGATATAGCAACGGCCCAGGCCAGCCCGTTTCGAAACAGAAGCAGGGTCGAAGTGATGGTCCAGCTGGGGCGTGCAGGCCTCAGACCCGAGGCCAGCAGCAGCCATGGGACGTGACAGGCTGCAGTGGCAGGTGAGCACGCGATAAGCGAGGCCGTGCCACCTGGTCTCCGGCCGGCGTGTTGGGCATGCGGCCACGGGAAGGAGGCCGTCCGAGGGGCCAGAGGTGCTAAAGAAAGGCCAAGCAGGGACCTGCTAAGCAACTCTGGTGGGTGAAAGTGGCGGAGCTTGAGGAGAGTCCAGAGAATTTTCGTCTCTTTAATAGAAGCTTGTTCTTGAGAGCTTGCGAGGTGTATGCGGATCCACGGGTAGTGCTGGCGCCGGAAGTATGAGGCCAATCTGGAACGTTCCTGGGATATTCCTGGTCAGGCGATTGCATAGCCGGCACAGATGCAGACCCGAAGAAAGCGATATTTGTGGCGGCAGGATGTCATGAGGGCATAGTGTCTCGCTGCCAGATTTCTGACCTGTGTCGGCAGATCTGGTACCACAATGGCAGTGTATGTGGTAGAATAAGCAGTTATGGGGGGCCGTGGCTTGAACAGCTCATGCAGCCGGTCATCTTTAGAAAACTCCCGAGTGTAGAATATGGTGTCGACCCTCTGAGTAAGCTGCCATCGAGCTGCAGTGCTTCGTTGAGTGAGGCAGCTTGGTAGGTGTGCTGGACAGATGGGATCATCATTCAGAGCGACTTGCTGAGGAGGCCATTGGCAAGTCGTGCGTTGTGACAGAGTGAGTTTGTGAGGGTGGCTATATAAAGACAAGCACCATACCGAGGTAGTCCTCCACGTACCGTGATGAGTGACTGCTGCATACAGCGCGGTAGGTTGTCGCGTTGATGATGACCGAGCCACCCTCTGTGCAGTGCAGAATATTGTCTCTTGGCCAACTAGCGAGGTGGGTTGTGGTGCAGTGTGCATCTCATCTTTCTGTTGAAGATCAATACGCGAGCTTCCTTCGCTTGACGTGAACGAGTGAACGGTCGTCAGGAGATGATGCACGCATGTCGGGGATTCTCGAGGAGAAGCTCTCAAGTAAGTCTTCCGACCCCAATGCAACGTGTGAAGGTACTTGTTGGCGCTAGCCCCAAGATGGAGCTATCCAAAAATACCAGAGTACCGTAATGCTCTCCCCGGATTGGCTTGAGCTGGCAGCTGCACCCCGTTCAGGGTTCTTTTCGACCCTAGTCAATTTTTAGACGCGCGCCTTACCGGGCGAAGGGATCATCCTTGTTTACTTAGATTACCTATGTACTATGGTAGACTGGGGTGTACCATTAAGTCTCACCAAGCTTGCATAGGCACTCTCTGTAAACTGTGGACTGTACTTGAAGAACAGCAGATGAGTGCAGAGTTCGAAATTTTCATGACCATAAAATTTGCAAAGGAACTTCGGACTTTTCCATTTCAAATGGCCCCTTACAGGGTGCTATGAACAAGCACATACTTACCAGAACGAGAACCTGTGAGCTGGCGGCTAGATTACCAATGGACCCACTCTCATCCCATATGCGTACTGGGATCACCGTTGGACCCGGCGGCTGCACAGCCAGGGACCCACTTAATCCACGACGTCCATCCAGATCCTTCACGGCGTCAACAACAAAGCTGTCAAACAACCACGCAACAGAAACAACGCGCACGGGCCGGCCTGCACAAACCTCAATGGGCGCAATGTTGACCCGCGTACCTTCTGCACGTCCGGCGCGTCTGCGCTGTTTTGTTTCGCGTTGAGTTCAATATCGACACTCATGCAATGCAGTGCGCCAACCCGTGCTCATTTTACTCTCTTCCCACGCTCCATCTCAAAGTCTTACTTGCTCGGTTCGGCCTCCTCCCCTCCAAAAAGCACAAGCCAGCAAGGGTCAAGGTTGCAAATCGCAATCCAAGTAGAACGGCGCGATACGCTGACATGCAATCAACGCTTGAGTGCTGCAAGGAAACCAGCGAGCGTCTCTTCATGGTCCCATCCCATCCGGTCGGGTCCTGCACCACCGCCTCTCATCCACTCGTCAACCGCGCAACGACACACAAGCCAAAGCAGACACAGGCATTTTCGCTGCTTCTGGATACTGTACGTGTCTACCAGCGCGAACACTCTCCATCTTGTCTTCCCTCGAAACAGTGTTTCTTGAGGGGCCACCGCCACGGAGCCTCATCGTGCATGAACTGCGGAATCAGCTGCATCTCTCTTGGGTCTCATTGATGGCCCTTTACCCTGCCTTTTTCTGTCTATCTTCGACAGCCGCGGAGTAGTAGACTTGTGTGCATGGTGTGCATATGCTTTGGAGAAAGACAGTACACTACCTCCACCCTGGCGCTTGTTACAGTTGCCGCTCCGCCTCGCGGCTCCTCCTCGTCCCGCACTCATCAGCTGCACAACATTCCACGCCCGGCGAATGACAGACTCTCGCCTACATTGCTCTATATTTGCCCTCCGCTGGGGGCCGCCCAATTTGTTTCTTGTGTTTCTCTGGTGCTAGCCTCTCGGTGGGCTGACCTGCCCTCAGAGCTCCGGTGTACATTCCTGAACTAAGCTTCTGATCCTGCGGTCCAGGCAAGTTCACAGCCCAGTCTCCGTCGGATTGAAGCGCATCCATCGGCATGGCGACCCTGTGGACTGCAGCTTGGCTCGGCCCACAATTAAATCTCGGTCGTCTGCGCTAAACACTTCCTTTTCCGTTCCTATCAGTGATCGCGTGGAATTTCCGTCTCATCTACCCCACCCAATCCCATCCGGCAAAAAAGATTTGTTGGGTGCCTGTCAGAGCCTCAAGCTGACTGTGTACGGCTAAACGCAGGATCGCTTGGTGGCATTCCGCCATTACGATGTATTCCGAATTTGGTAAATTCGAATTTCCTACATCTATTCCCATCTGGGCTGTTCACGCTCTGTGTCATCCATAACGGATTGTCCCGGAATTGCTTTGGTGCTGGCGAGCGAGCAAGTGCCCACAGTTCAACGCCCGGGTCAGCCACCAGTGAGCACTGGCACACATTACCTGATTAGGTCTGAGCGCACATGGACCAAATTCTCACGGATACCAGATGCCGTGCGGGTCGAGACTCGTATCCCACAGATCCAGCAATGATTTTCTCTTTCTTTTCTCCCCGGTTCTTGGTGACTGCATGCCCCTTGCACCCTGATCGTCACTTTATTTCCCCGTACCTTGTTACATGTGGTCGCCTCCAACTTAGCCGCCCTCCCTCCGCGGCTCGCTGAGATTCCAGACGCGCGAGAGTCTATGCGAATTTCAATCTATGTTACTCCGCAAACCCTGCCATCCATGGATACATGCCTCGGAGCCTCAAGTTAAGTTCCACACATGGGCCCATTCTAGCCGCCCAATGCCAGACAAGCGCCCTTCCGAAACCTGCCAGCCAACATGGGCGACCACTTTGCGCATTTTCAGCTCACCAGACGCACGAAATGTCGTTTCATGACCACGTCCTCTTTGAGCTTAGCATCAAACCCGATTGCCTGTCCCCATCTTGGACAACGGGTCCCACAATCCACCTCCAGTACCGCCCTGCCATCCGCATGGATGCGCCTACCACAGTACCCAGGACCCTGCATTTTGTGGGCACTCTACCCAGGTTCCACTTTCCGGCCCCACTACAATCGATGGTACTCCAGATCTGGCCTGTCATCCCACCTAGCCCATCTTCTGTTGCCCACACAGATCCTATGGATGTATTTTTATAAGTATGAAGCAACACCATCTTGCAGATCCCCTGACTACTCCTCCTTCTCTTGCTCCTCATTCCAAGTCTTGTGTTATCGAAAGCATCATCGAAGTCTATCTCGCTTTCCATTTCCTTTTCTTTTTTTCCTTTTTTTCTTTCCCTATTTCCTTATTTCCTAGGTCCGTTGGTCAATATCAGTCTTGTTGTTTCCTAAACTCGTCCTCTGAGCAATTCGCCAAATCACCTTCGTTGTCGGCCTGTCCTTCGTTTGAGACGAACCGGAGCAAGTCCCATCGTTTACGGCGTTGAGTATTACATCCAAACGCAAATCGAAACCCTCGCTTTATTATTTTCGCCGCAACAACCTGCTTGGAGATCGGCGTGGAGATACAGTCCAGCGTTGTACGAGATGCCCCAGATGCCATCTCTTCTACCCCCGGCACAGACCATGGCCTACTACAGCACACGGCAGATGCCAACCACAGACGCCTACTATGGCGGCATGAACACCACCGCCCCTCCGATGCCCACCTCGCTCGCACCCTCCTACGAGCCGTACGCAGTAGCTCCGTTGATGATGCACCCACCCGCACACCCCTCGGGCGGCCACCACAGTCACAACAGCTCCATATCATCCTCCTACCGCCACCTCACACCAGACCCACAGACCCGTGTCCCACCTTCCGCCCTGCCCGCACAGCACCGCGCCTCGTCAGGAGCATGGAACGCCAACGACGACCAGACCCTGCTAGGGGCGAGGGCAAGTGGCCAGAACTGGGCGCAGATTCAGCAGAACTACTTCCTCACCAAGACGCCAAATGCTTGCCGGAAGCGTCACGAGCGTCTGATGGAGCGCAAGGGCGCGGATGATTGGGATGCTCGGAAGATGGAGACGATTGCACAGGAGTACATGAAGCTGCGTAAAGAGATATGGGCCCCGCTGGCGCAGAGGACGGGCGAGAAGTGGAATGTCGTGGAGCAAAAGGTATGTGCAAGCTTTCTCTCCCTTTACCCTTGTTCCCCCATTCCGACGTGGCCGGTGACTGATTTTCCCCCGCCCTTCCAGTGCATGTCCAACGGTCTTAAGAACCTCCAAGGCCACGCCCGTGCCGGTGCCCGCCGTGAACGCATCGAGCAGGGTCTGCCCCCAGCAGACCATTACGACGACAGCGGCATCAGCATGGAAGGGCTCACCCCAGGCGAGGACATGGACGCCGACAATCCCTGGGACTCGCCGGACCGTCGCTCCGCATCCGTCGGCGCACAGTCGTACAACGGCTCGCAGCAACAACAACACCACCAAGCATACGGCATGCACCCGCAACACCAGCAACACCAGTACCCGTCGCACAGCTACTCAAGTAGCGTCAGCAGCTCGACGGCAGGATACCATGACCAGCAACAACAGCAGCCACACAGCCAGAGTTCGAGTCCGTATATGGAGCCTGTGCCGAGGATGCCGAGCGTGGATATGGGCATTGACTCGATCATCAATCGGCCAGGAGCACAGAACCAAGGAAGGCCGTCATGATGATGTTTTTGTGTATGTGTTGTGTTTGTGTGTGAATATACTGCACTTTGGGTGGGGTTTTCTGTTCTTTCGCATTGCGCCTCTCCATTTTCTCAGTTGTGGTGGTGTCATCTGCCTTCTCTCGCTACGATTTTTCTTTTGTTTGGTCTATTCATGAGACGTCGACATCACGCCAACTCTTCTTTCTTTCTTCTTTCCCTGTCGAGGAACATGTCATCCAGAAAACACCACCATCATCATAATAAACAAGACGACGAGCAGCAGCAGCAGCACCATCACCACCACCAAACTCGGAAGGCGCAGCAGCAATCAGCGGCAGACCCAGCAGAGAACGGCGTTTCATAGAGTTTCTATTTTTGGGATGTCAGACCACCAACTCTGACGAACAGGCGGTAGATGGGAAAAAGGGACATGGACCGGCGAGGCAGGCAGGCAAGGCGTTTCTTTGAAACTGGAACTATGTACAGTATACCTAAACTTGTTGGTATTCCAACACGGCACCCTTCAAGGGGAGAATCTCGAAGTGGATATTGTCCAACTTCCTCGGGAAAGCCGATTCGACACAAACAGGCGTGCGTATGTGTGCGAGCGTTTGCGTCGTATATGAATCAAAATCTGTGGCCTCGACCATGAGCTAGTCGCATTACGAAATAATTAAAAAAAATAAAATTCCACAATTCTCAAGACGAAACCGACCTAAGCCGCTTGACTGTTCATGAGCTTGACTTTTCCATCTGAGTCTGCATGCGACTCGTTCTACGCTGGTTGCAGCACCCCCAGGCCGGCATCTGTGCAGACGATTATCTGTTTTTACCTAACACAGAGGTATTTATTCCCCATTGTGTAAATAGGATTCAGGTCGCGGCCCACCACCGGCACGGCGAGTTACTATATATAGCCACCGCCCCCGGCCCCCATTGCTACGCCAGGAATGGGTGGACGGCGATGTGGCCAGTGTTGCGGCGAGGTCGCTTCCATGGCATGGGCAAGGTCGCGAACGGCTAGTGCAACCGTTCTTGCTACCGTAACACATGTTGTGTTTCTGCGCGTTGTGTCCACACCTCTTTAGCTGTGCCGTCTCGAGACCGGCGGCCATTGTTGTACGGTCTTGTGCCGATTTTGAAGTTAGCGCGGATTTCGTATTTGGACATGTCCACTTGGTGTGGCCATGGGCGCGGTGTCTGGCTCGCAGTGCCTACTTGATCCCTTTTCCTGGTGTTGTGGTGATTGCAACGGGTCCTACTTCGGCGTTATCATGTTGAACGGGCTTAAGGCTACATGAAGGCTACACGGACAGCCATCTCCGCATCGCAAGACTTGAAGGGACTACCTACTATGAGTAGCTATGCAGTGCAGAGCTTGGGTCTTGAAAGTTGTATATTGCTTCCGGAAAGCGGAGCTGTAATAGGTGTTTGCCCTACGTCGTTCACATGCCGAGCATTTGAGTGTCTGAAATGGCAAACCATCCATTCTGCCGATTCGTATGGCGAAATTTGGCGCGATGTTGATACATCGCTCATAATGTACATTGTCTGAAATGCTGTCATCTCTATAATGCAGTCTACCGCTCAATGATATGCGCGCCTAGGCCGCCAAAGAAGGTCTTCTCTCGACCTGGCCTACCATCACCACCATCAGGAGCTTCTCTCCTGCACTGGTTGGTTCCTAACGGGAACAGGCACCGGAATGAGCACGCCGTCTGCTTCATCATCGTCGTCGTCAACGTCCTCCCACTCTTCGTCATCCTCAGGCTCGCCCACGATGCTCGCCCACACCCTCTGCCACATGCCCTTCTTCTGCAGCAAGGCCAGACCCATCACGGCCGGCAAGTGCCACACACTCGCCCAAAAGAGACCCCGGGCCGAGCCCTTGTGCCCCTCGTGCCGCCAGAATTTCCACGCCTCCCGGATCAGCCACGCGTTCGCCGGCAGACTCGTCACGGCAAAGCTCCACTCCGTGACACCGACCATGCACAGCCCCACGCAGATAGGCACAAAGGCGACGCTGTAGCGCAGCGCAACACGTGCGTTCCGCGCGGGATTCACCCAGCTCAGCATCTTGAGCCCCGCATTCTTGTACTCGTCGCGTATGGTCCAGCTCAAGGCCATGAAATGCGGGAACTGCCACGCAAACAACAAGCCTGCCATCAGCCAGCCGCCAATGCTACTGCCATCACTCGCAAACAGCAGCTCGCGAAAGGTGCCGTCGCCCGTTGCCGACTCGCCCGCCGCGGCAGCCCACCCCATCAGCGGCGGAATGCCGCCGACCAGCGCGCCGACCCATGTATTCAGCCAACTCATGCGCTTCATCGGCGTGTAGACGCCCGCGTAGAGCACGACGTTGGCGGCGCCCAAGAAGGCCACGGTGGGGTTGACGCCCCAGTACAGCGCTGCCGTGCCGACGGTACCGCAGCCAAGGGCGAAGAGAACGGCGGCGCGGGTGGTGAGCAGGTGGCGCACAAGCGGGCGGTTGCGGGTGCGCGACATCTTGGCGTCGGTGGAGGGCTCGTAGAGCATGTTGAGGGCGTTGGCCGAGGCGGAGCAGAGGGTGGTGCCGGTGGTGAGGAAGAGGAGGGTCAGCGGGGAGAGCGAGGGCGTCGCGACGGCCAGCGGAGACAGGAAGGAGGGCACGGGATAGAGGGCGTAGGGCGCCATGGCGGTTAGGACAACGAGGACGGTGAGGCGTGGTTTGGAGAGGGAGAGGAGGGCGGACAGCTGGCGGCGCAGGGAGTGGGCGGGCTGGGAGGCGGCGACGGAGGTGAGGATGTCGGATGCATTTTGCGGGAGGACGGAGGGCTCGTCTGCTGTTGATGTCGAGGCGGCGGCTGCTGCTGCTGCTCGGCGAGCGGCTTGTCGTCTTCGATGGGGGAGGTGTACGCCTGCGTCAGCTAAGCTTGACGAGGGTGTTGCTTCCGCTGGCGGCGCATGGGATGCTACCGACTTGGGGGGTGTAGAGGCCGGTATTTGTGCGCGGGAGTCATGGTACGAGTCGGAGATGGTGTTGGAGCTGAAGTAGCCGGCCTTGACGGCAGGGTAGGATGGGGTGAAGGTTGTCGCGCGAGGGAAGGAGGTTCGTGAGAAGGATCGGCGGAATAGAGGATAGGGAGGTGGTGGCGACGAAAACGACGACGACGACGACGCTGGAAGGCGAAGTTGAGGCCGGCAACTGCACCGCCAGCAAATGCCTCCTTGTCCTTGTGCTTGTGCCTTTGCGGAGGAGGATGCCGATGCTGATACTGGTGTCGAGAGGCGGGTGGCTATTCCAATTGGTCGCATCGTGACTCGCCCGAGACTTTCTCTTGTCTATCTGTACATTGTCGTCGGCTTCAAAGATTACTAGTTCCGCGGTCAGTAGCAGGCTAGCGGAAAGATAGTGATAGACCCTGGCAAAAGGTGGTGATGCGTTTTTGGAGTTTTTGGAATTCGGCCGGCAGACTGACTCGGAGCGGTTATCCCTGTACTGCTGACTAAAGAAATGCCAAGCATTTTGACTACATCTCTCTGGCCCTGCTTACCTAACTGGCCTGATTACTATGTAACCTGCCTTCCCCGAGCTCTCCTTCTTTCTTCGCACGACACCACTTCATTTGTTTTCCACTCCATTAAACGCACTATCAGCTTCTTCAAGTTCTCAACTCTCGTTCTCACCCGCAAGATCTTGCATTTCGGTGCCCTCAGCACTAGCACCGACATCGCTTGCCCGTGTGGCAATGGGCTGAGCCACCTGTGCGTCTGTGCCATTGCTCGGGACATTCTCAACATCGTTACTATCGTTCCTTCGTATCGACGATGACCATGAGTGAATCACGGCCTTCAGGTAACGCACTGTTGTCTTTAAACCAGCCCAGATTAGCATGCCGGTTGCAACGACAACTGCAATAGCGACTGGACCACCAAAGAATGTTGCTGCCCCGTACTAATTGCATATTTACTTAGCGGAATCGTCTGAAAAATAGCTTGAGGTCTTCCGCATAGCGAGCTCGAGGCGCTGTTAGCGCGCCCTGCGGCCTGTGCACACATGGAGCTGAAACTCGACGTGGCACACAGTGTAGGGAACCTCGGGAAACACAACCTCGGGAGGTGGTCTGAATGAACCTTGGAACGGATGGGAGCAGAAAAGTACGCACTCCGAGTATCTTTGCCCCCAGGACAACCTCTTTGAACATGCCCACGAAGAAGGATGTCAAAAGAAGGAACCAGAAAACCAATCCTCCCAGCCCAGTTGCGGCTCCCATTACTTTGGACACATTGCCGAATAGCCTTTCATTCAACAGTCGCGTCGAAAACTCTTGAAAAAGGTCCGCGAACAACAAAGCGATAGCGTTTACTAGCGCAATGGTTGCCAGAATGATGACGACCCCTGAGAAGTCGTGAAGCAATACTCCCAAGTCTTTGAACCGGGTTTGCATGCTCAGCATGCCTGTGGCTACCGAGACTGGAAGGAAGAGGGTAGCCAACAGTGTCAGCACTTGAACAGCACTGGTCTGGCTCATGTTCCGGGCCAAGTCGAGGAATTTCAGACTGGTTTCCATCTCTTCGTTCAAACGGGAAAGACGGCCACGGATTTCTCTACGAGACCCATGCATTTCCGCCTCCAGCATGTGAAATCAAGGCGACTTGATCAGTTGTTCAGAGCCTTGGTTATCGGCGTAGACGGACGCCTTTGCTATGTCGATAAGTGACTCGAGCGTTTCTGCGATTTCATTGCCGAGATTTGTGAGTTGGCGATAGTGATATGAGTCTCTGACCATTTCTTCGAGGACCCAACGCCTCAGCTTTGCTGAACGGGGATCGAAATTTTGCCTCCGGATCCCCACATATCGCTCAATAAACTGATCCAGGAAATCTGAAAATAGATTCATAGTCGCATGTTGGTACTGCAGTGCGAATAGTGGCTTCCAGGTACATTTCGTCCGCATGCGTCCGTACACGTGGCCATGTCGAAGCAGTTCTGACACGAACGTCTCAGTAGTGATGAAGCTTGACTCGGAAGGCGAGGGTCGGGGCACCACAGACACGATTTCTGGGGCCAATCGTCTCGGAACTAGTGTTTTGCACGAAATGAAGACTGAAGGGACTGATTAGCTTCGCGCCAAGCAAAATTGACCGCTTCGCCAGGAAGGGTGCGATATTTACCGGGTAGAAGCCCATGTCTGTCTTCCCGCATTGCTACTTTTCTCAACACCCGGGCCCATTCGTCGCTCCCTCGAGAAATTGTATGACGAAAAGTCAACACTCTCAATAGTGCATTCAGCAAGCCACTAGGGAAATAGATTCCCTGTAGCTCTTGATTGCGCATGTATGCGTAACCCTGGACTAGAGACCATCCGCCGGGAGCAGCGTCTAGACATTGCTGTACCAGACGCTTGGGTCCAGACTTCTCCCTCAGGCTTTCGTTCTGAACGGCTGGTTCGTGGAGACGATTGAGGCCCTCTTGAAGCTTCTCGTCGTTTTTGTCACTTAGTTCACAGATGTAGAGACGGATCATGTTTGTTTGCTGTTGGTCTTGCCTTAATTTCACGGTCGTATCATGCCAGAAATTTTCCGATATCTCCCGGACTGTCAGAACGAGTCTTTGAGAGGGTGTGTCTCCAGGAGTGCTGCGCGACGACGCGGCAGTAGTGCGTTCTTGTTGCAAATCTCCGGAAATGGCGATAGGAATATCGAGCACAGAAAAGAAGCAGCCAGGTTTGCTGTAACTGGCAATGTCGACATCTTCCCTCCAGCTACTTTCCTGAAGG
Source organism: Ophiognomonia clavigignenti-juglandacearum (assembly GCA_003671545.1). Taxonomy (NCBI): domain Eukaryota; kingdom Fungi; phylum Ascomycota; class Sordariomycetes; order Diaporthales; family Gnomoniaceae; genus Ophiognomonia; species Ophiognomonia clavigignenti-juglandacearum. Next base: position 27,876 of record PYFS01003190.1, on the reverse strand, counting down.
AGGTTCGCCACCTTGCCACCCACCCATGAGGCTTGCATTTCGAACTTGGAATGTTTGTGGGGAATGAGCCTTCGAATGAGTAATTCTGTAGTGCTACTTGCCCTTTAATTGGTCTTAGAACGAAACATAAGTCGGTTTTGATGGTATCCAGCCAAGGCTTCACGATCTCATGAGACAAGATTGCATTTCCAAGTAAGATTTCTCACAGGTCACCGGGCGATAAGGCGGCCTCGGCTATGTGCTGTGTGTGTAAGCCCTCAAGTGCGGGGTCTCCTATCAGCGAGAAGGCGGTTTTACGCACTCTCGCTCCTTGAAAGGGCTTATTATTGGACACACCATGTCAACTTGACTCTAACGTGATATCTGCGTACTGTAGATAGACAGCACTGTAAATATGCAGTTCTACGGAGTATGCACCTCGGAGCCAGCTTTGGCAGCGCACTAGGATCATCAAGAGTGGCCAAATGCCCAGGTGGATGTCCAGAAATTCGTATATGAGAGTGATGATCTGAGTACTACGGAAATTGCTGGCCAGCAAGTTGTGCCATCAGAAGTTGCATCAGCTCCGCATCTCTGCGCTGGGAATCTTGTGCATGTTTCAACAGGGTCCGTGTAAATTCGGCCACTGGTCCAACGCCTTGAGAGGTTCGGTTGTCAACAGCAGCAGCAACATGTTCATTGTCTACTGTCAACATGTCTTCGTACTGTATCTTTCCCATCTTCTGAATTACCTCTTAGTCTCATTTCTGCCGACAAGCGTATAGCCAGCCTAGAAGCAGCAGTAGTGCGACCAAAAGAAGACAGCGTACCAGTCTCTGAAGGCGTCTGTCCGCGGCCTCAGGCGGTAACTTGGTGCGTCGCACTGAACACTACCAAGCCTAGTCTTAAGGGGGCCAGGACATCTGTGCTTTCGGTGGTGAGCATTGTACAGTATCACATCTCAGGACATCTGGACTGTTTCCTGTCGCGGTGGCCTGAACAATCTGACCCACTTTGCAGCTGTGTTTGGGCGAATTGATTTCTCGATCTGCCCAATCTGTCTCAATCTCTAAAGGAGGCACACAGGCTGGACAGCTGAATATTGTGTGCTGATTGAGTTGCAGACATCGAACGCGCACTGCAGGACATCTTCAGAACTTTCGAAGGGCCATGGTCAATATTGTGACTGTCGCTCGTGTAATCGATGGATACATACTGCTCACTGAGCAGGTAGGTAAGTTACTATCCAGGTACTCTAGACGTTATTGTAGCCTCTTGAAGCGCACTGGGTGTTTTGCAAGCCACGCCACTGGACCAGTGTTTCATAGCAAGCCCTTGCTCTTCAAGACATACCCGAAAGACTCATCCAGGATCCGCAAGCCCTCTTCAATCTCCTCAGCAGACACAGTCACAGGTGGTGCCAGCCGAAAGACACCACCCATACCCGGCAAGTTGACAACGTTGCACGACAATCCAATCTCCAAGGCTCTCTCACTGACCGCCTGCCCCAAGTCAGGCCCGGGCGCCTTCGTCGCCACGTCCGAGATAATCTCAATGCCCTGCATGAGGCCCTTGCCCCGAACGTCTCCGATGCACCAGTACTTGTCCTTCAGCGCCAACAAGCCAGCGTGCAGCTGCGCGCCTCTCTCCGCCGCCCGCGCGCAGATGCCGTCCCGCTCCACAATCTCCAGCACCTTGCACCCCACTGCTGCTGCCAGCGGGTCATTCAAGTGCGTCGTCAGCCACAGGAACCCAGCTTCATTGACTCCCCGCGCAATCTCCTCGCTGGTGCTCACCGCCGCCAGCGGCAACCCACAACCCAAAGTCTTGGACAGACACAAGATATCCGGCACGACGCCCTCGTGCTCAAACGCAAACATCCGCCCCGTTCGCCCCACGCCCGTCTGCGCCTCGTCCATAATCAGCAACATGCCGCGGCGCTTGCACTCGGCCGCCATGCGCGCCAGATATCCATCCGGCAACACCAGAATGCCGCCGGTGCTCAGGATCGGCTCGAGGATGAACGCGGCGAGCGACCCGACGCTTTGACGATCGATCATGGCCCAGCCAAAGTCCATCTCGGCCTCCCAGTCGTACGAGCCATCAGCCGGCTTGCGAAAGACGGAGCGATACTCGTACGGCGCGGGGAACGCCAGCTGACCGGGCATGGCGGGGCCACCGCCCTTGCGGCCCGCCGAGTAGGTGGCGGCGCCGGCGCCGGAGGTCAGACCGTGGTAGCTGGCGGAGAAGGCGACGATCTCGAAGCGGCCGGTGTAGAGCTTGGCCATTTTGATGGCGGCCTCGGTGGTTTCGGAACCGGTGGTGAGAAAGAAGGACTTGCTGAGGGAGGGTGGCAGAGTGTTTGCCAGGCGCTCGGCGAGGTCGACGACGGGCTGGGTGACCATGTTGCTGAGGAGGTGGTCGAGGGTGCCGATGTAGTGGCGGACCACGGCGACTATTTCCGGGTGGCTGTGGCCGAGGAGGGAGCTCATTTGGCCGGAGGTGAAGTCGAGGATGGACGTGCCGCTCGCGGTATAGAGGCGGGTTCCGATGGCCCTGGTGATGAGTGCTGGGCTGGGGGGTACGCCGGTGGACATGATGTATTTGTCGTGCTTGGCCCAGAAGGAGGCATCTTCAGCCTTGTGATTCGGAGTGATGGAACCCATGGTGAATATGGCAGCAGATCTGGTTGCCCCAGGTGGTGAACTTGGATGAGTGTGACGGTTTGTGAAGGGGATATGAGAGATGAGGGGGCAATTCTTGGAGGGAGTTGGTGATGCAGTTGGACCTGCACTTATATGCGTATATATTTGTCTCGACGCCGAACAATGTCCTCGATTTGGTGTGTAACTGTTTGGTGGCTGATATTACCAACGGGCAGCACAGATTGGTGGAGCCGACCTGTGAGGGGGGCCAACGGAGGTCGAAGTCCGTCTCGGGACACCGAAAGCCGGGAGTTTGATAAGACCAGCCCGAGCCCGTCCCGTCTTGACTCAGAACCGTACTGAAATCATTGATGGACAGACTGAAGTCAATCCCACGGAACAACCACAAAATGTACTTACAATACAATTTACCTAAGTAGAGAACCTTCGGACGCTCAGGTGAATAATTGAACTGAATCCATCGTAATATGATATTAGATAGTATTTTGACAAGATGAATCCCCATCCTAAGTCAAAGATCATGTACTAAGCAAAACTGTGTGCAGTGGTATCTCAAGAGTGTAAGGTAGAAAATCGCCGCCCGTTCCAGCCGAAAACGCCAAATACAATGATCAACACGTATCTCTGAATTCGATTTTCTCATTCATGTCGCCTTCTTTTCGTGTATAGCGTCCAGTAATGCCGTGATATTGTTGCCTCTTACGCACCGGCGTAGGGCTTGGTGTGGTGGTGGCCCTTGGGAGCTGAGTTGGAGCGGCGACTGCGCATGGCGTCCATGGCATCGAGCACGACGAGGAAGGTGAAGATTGCCCTATGGAAAGGAGAGACATGTCAGCTCACAATTAACACGTTTTTGTGTGCAAGTCGACTTACCACAAGAAGAAGCCAAAAGCAACAGCAGCCTCGTAGGATCCACAGAATGTGTTCCTGCCGCAGCGGGGAGTACCGATCATGACAGCGAGGGCAATGGAGCCGGCGAACCAAAAGATCATGGTGATGGTCTCGAGGGCGAGGGCGGCCAGCTTGTGGAAGAGGCTGGTCATGTACAGCGGAGTGAGGCCGACATAGGCGAGGACGAGCAGGGACCAGATGGCGTTGAAGAGCATGAAGTTTGTGCGGTCCGGGCTGGCGCTGCCGTACCAGCCGCCGTAATAGTAGTCATTGTATTCGCTGACGAGGTAGGCGGTGAGGCCGAGCTCGATGATGGAGAAGACGGCGGCCACGATGTGGGCTATGGAGACGAGGTTGAGGGCGACCATTTTGAAATTTGTGTGGGTTGTGTTGTGGGTGGAAGATGTGGAGTATACTGTAGTGATATGTATACACTAGCGGCGGCAGTTGAAGATGAAGTGCAGCAGCGTGTGGCGTGGTTTTGAGAGGGAGAGATGCAAGCATAAAAGAAAGTGAGAGGGATGGAAGGGAGAGACTGACTCCTCTTGATGATATATCGTGGACTCAAAACCAGATGACGTGGTGTGCCGCCGCAGCAAAGACAAGTCACAATCCTGCAAGACATACTGAGACCAGACCCAATCGCTTGAAAACAAACCCCTCCGCCTCCCCCCGGTCAGTTTGTTCCGATCAGTCAAGTCACTTTTCACAAACTCATGGTCAAGTCAAGACTCAAAAAGAGCTTCGTCAGCCGGGTCAGTCCACAAAGGTGCCACACAAAAACACGTCGAGTGACCTCATTTCATGCGCCTCACACGCACTTTTCTCTGTGACTGGCATCCGTCATCCCTGCACCCCTGCGCCTGCTACGTCACTTGGTGTGGCTTTCGTGTTATTCCATTGGCTGCGTCTCGCCATGTCCCACTTCTTCGGAGCAGGGGTCTTAACAGGGATCAACTTCCAAGGGAGGAGAGTGTGATTAACTTATACTCGACATTAATACCACAGCCAAAAGGTCCAGATTCTTCTCAGACCTCATTCAATCTTGGCCTTGCACTCGATCTACACCCCCAAGCCAGCTGCCGAGAAGCATCTTCTGTCCATACCCCGTTCTTCTGGAGGGGTGTGAGACCCAACAGATACAGTACAGTAGATCATCGAGCCGCTGGCGCTGCACTATGCCGTGCTGGTAAAGGCGTGCGTGAACCGCGTGCCTCGTGCCGCGATGGCGTTTGGCAGATGCGCATGCCCAGCACCCAAGTTGCTCGGCGAATTCGTCGGCGATATGGAGTAGGACGTTCTGGGAAGCCGTGGTGAGCATCACGATCTGCTGCTGCTCAGCCAAAGCCCTACCTAGCTAGTGTTGAAGTGATGAATTGGTCCCAAGTCTCTGGCGCTAAACGGAACGGGGAACACTCGTTGGGGGAATCAAAATCTAAACAGCCCGCCTAGTCGCTCTCTCACTTATAACCGAGGATCTCACGATAGGCCCCAACGCCATCTCATACGCCCCACCTCAACAGCTGTCCCGTAGCATGGTCTTCATGATACGGGTCCGGCGACGGAAACTGTATGCCAGGAACGATACGTGAGGTTGTCATAGAGGCACTGGACTGGGATTGGGGAGCTGGGTATTGGCCGCCGTCCTCGAAGCCACTTGAAGTGGTGGATGAAGACATTCCCAAAAACCAATTCTGCGGGGCGGTGAATTCCATGGCGTGCGTTTCCGGGAGGTAGGCTGGATAAGTATGCTCACTCGACGCTGGGAGCTGATTTGGTAGACTCCACACGTCGCCTACGTGGTGGTAACCTGGTGTTTCCATACTGTCGGCCCTGAACATCGTCAAGGGTTGAGAAGATGATGGCGGCGGCGGAGCTGTCGTGAATGTTGTATGCGATAGAAGAGGTGCTGAGTGGTCAGGAAGATCGAACGCAGCTGATCGAGGGATGTTGCTGTGGGAGGAAAAGTGGGACGTGGTTTGTAGGTGGAAATCAGGATTCCGGTGGGCCTCTTCCATCGGGCGGTGCGAGTCGCTATACTGGCTAAAGCTGCTCCTCACCGACAGGCCTGCGTCTTCAGGTGCACAAAACTCGGGTTCAGATACGTCCTGTCCAGGTACCATGCTATAAACCGCCAGGGGATGCATCACAACCCGAGGGGTGTATTGCGCAGGGCTATTCAGGTCAACCGCCGGCGCCTTGTCCTCCTCGAGGATAATCAACGGCGTCAGCTGTCCCATATTGACCGAGTAGGGCACAGGCAAGCCTGCTTTGAGGAGAAGATCGATGGCTCCGGTGTACTTTGGCAAGTCTACGTCAGCACAACAACACGCCCATCAGATGTGAATGTTGGGGCAGGTCTTACCAAGGACTGGGCCAGAGCGTGCATGGGGATCATTCTCTTCAAAGACCGAATATTTGAATGCACGGCGGCAATGGCATGGGTGCGGAGCGCCTCGCCTTTCTCCGACGAGCTGCCGAGACCGCGAGAGATGTACTCGATGATGCTTCTTGCAGAGCCATGCGCAACGCCACTCAGCCAAGTATCTGTGAGTGCCACCGGGCCGTGGCTGGAAGCTTCCTCAAATAAAGCACACAGCGCCATGTTATGCTCGAAGCACTGGTCCTGCATGGTCCTCAGAAATGCGGTCTCCTCTGGAGGGCATTGGATCCGTGTTGAGGTCGACAACGGCATTTCTTTTAGCGATGTTCCTGTGAGATCACACATCGTTTGATGATAGGTGAAGTGGCAAAGGAGCAGTGCGCCTAGCTGCGACGCTTGTTTTCGTTGGTATATGGCAGTCCGGGTGAAGCGGAGGCTCGCGGGGATGTTGTCGAGCCACTGGTGCAGTTTAGCTTGAAGCCTATAAAACTCTGAGCCTGCCAGCCAGGGATGCGAAGCTTGTGGAGACTTCCCTAGGAACCTAGAAAGGCTGTCAGTAAAGCTGGCTACCGGAGAGGACGCCAATGCAACATACGCCGCAACTTTCCTGCGCAGGCTAACGAGTCTGATAAAGTGGCCGTGGATATCAACAGCGTCGACATTGACTGTCCTTCGATCTTCTGCCGTAGTAAAAGACAAGTAGCTGCCAGGCTCGAGCACCTCGACAATGCGAGGTTGTTGGAGCTCGAAACTGAGGTCGCTGCATGGCAACTGGATTTGCAGATCGGCTTCGTCCAGCAGAGGCACCTCGTCCCTACCGCTTCCAACCCACGAGTCCATGATATAGATGGCCCACATCAACCTTCTTCTCGACTCTTTTATTGTAGCAGACAACCCCTTGCCTCCGGAGCAAAGTACATCAGCGCACGACTCGAGGTTCAGCTGTAGCGCCTTTGCCATTCTGACGCCGAGCCCGGCCAACACAAAGGCGTTGGCATGATGGCCCGTCCGAAGCTCGTGCTCGTGCAGAAGCACAATGGTCATGGTAGTCTCCACGGAAGCTTTATTCAGACTCGAGAACACACGTTCCTGCGCCCTCCGGGCCCACTGACTCCCAGCAGCGAGCGCAAGGCCGTCAGCAAGCTGGGAAGGGTTGCCGGAGCTGAGAGCACAAAACTTGGCGCCTAGTGCGCAAATGACAAGTAGGAGAGCACCGGGCTGATGTGCTTGCCATGTAGCGGCCCAGTCGCGGCCGTCAAATTGCTCCAAGACGGAGGGTTTATGGATGAAGCCGAAGCAGCGCAATGGCTGGATATGGACGAAAAACGCTTCGATGAGTTCGATGAGCCGGTCCTGTTCACTGGGGAGATTCTCTGCTTGGAGCCAGGATATATCTGTGGTTGCTGCTGCAGGAGCCGCTTTAGGTCGCTGTGATAGTTTCATCGAGTTGGCTGGCGGTGGCGAAGGGGAGATGGAAGGACTGCGACCAGAGGTCGTGCTTGAGGGTCTGGGCTTGGGTCAGCAACGCTACGCTCCCAAGCCACGTATTGGACTTTTAGTGACAAGCAGCAAAGGACCTACGTTTCCCTTTGCATGGAACTTCGACTTTGTGCTTCCCGCGAAGCAGCTTCCAGCCACGCGGGTGCCTGTTTCCCATCATATGCACACTCAAACCCCCGTTGGCGACACCTGAGGCATGTTGGTCTCTCGCCCGAGCACCGGCTCTTGGATGTTCGACAGCCCCGACAGGATCTATACGTCCTCGAGCGGCGAAGCCCCGCCTGTGTTTGTAACAGGTCATTACCCTCTGGATCTCTATGTTGTTGCAGAGTATGGTGATATGCTGGAGAGTTGGGACAGGGCAGGTTCAGCCTCGAGCAGTTATTACAACCGCCTGGTGTCTCGTCGCATTTGACCTGGATATGGTGACTTGTTTTAGCGATGCATAGCCCACGATACATCGCTTTCTGGGAATTTTGATGGGTCTTACTTTGCGAGATCGACAAGTTCGGCAGCCTGTGGGTTCGCGATTAATTCCAGAACAAGCCAACGAGACTCGAAAGTCGAGAGATACTCACCATTTTTGGACCGTTGTCTCTCTCGACCACTTGCACGAGACCCGATATCCGCCATGTTTTTGTCTTTTGGCGTATATGCTGCAGGTGCCTGACCAGTCTTTGGACCAAGACCCATAAGCAGTAAGCGCTGGTATCTAGATGTGCATTAAGAAGTTGCCGGAGCTAGAAAAACAAAACGCGGTGCAGTGCCAGGGAGTAGTCGATAGATGGTAGTGGATCCGCCAAGTGATTTCTTCTCCGCTAGCAAAAAAGAAGTATAAACAGTCCCAAGGTCCTTACATAGTAATATTGAGATTCTGTGCAGGGACAATTCTCGTTGCCTGCGGGGAGGGGGGGAGCTGAGATGCGAAAAAAAACTCTTGGCCAGGATGGACTAAAGTCTGACGGAGAATGATCGCCTAATTACCAGCAGACACATCCGCCGCAACCCTGAGGCCCGTCATCATCATATAATATGGGCGCCCACACTCGTTGGGAAGATCAGTGCTCCTCAAGTCCAGGCTCTGTATGCAGCTGATCAACCGAGATTCGTTTGTGGAACCACATGCACTACTATCCAAGCACACTTTCGCAAACAACCCTCACAAAGATGCCGGGAAGTGCTGCCAGGAAGGAGGAGTTCTGTCGTTTCCCCAACCAGCCGGGGAATATACTCAGAGCTGTGTGTTGAGCCGGGCAAGAATCCTTCTGCGTGCGCGAATCCCGGCCCGTATAATACACTGCCTACTAGCAACGGTGACCTGTCCCACCCACCCGGGCGCGCTTATCTGGCAGATCTGATGGCCATGTTATCACATTGGTTCCACACGGTTACACAGCGTCACACCAAAGCCACAGAGCCACTTGCGCTTACGAGGTGTCGTGTGGAAAAAAAGAAAAAAAAAGGGGAGAGAGAGAGAGAGAGACAGCTGTTGAAGGGTGAGAGCCAAGAGCTTTTCAAACTGTTCTCTTGTCAGCAACTAATTTGCGCCATGAAACGGAGTTTGCTCACTTTCATCGTCAAGGGCCTGAAGGCCTGCTGGATCTGGGTCACCCCAGCCTGAACAGTGGGGAGTATTCTGGTGGAGCAGCCCACCGTAATGTCCTCGGGCACGGACTTCGACGGTTGAACTCGGTGCCGAGACATCGACAACTCATTCTGCCGTCAGCTGCTGCAAGGTGCAAGCAAGTAAATAGGCCGCGGCTGGTACGCGCCTAAAACCGACTTGCATGCGCATGCTGACGCTTCTCCTCACCCCCTTGCATTTGCCTATTCGGTCCTAGTCCGATATACATCCTGGCCATACACGCGAGCAAGCGAGCCACCCCCCACAGAAAATGCTACATTCTGGAGCCGAATATATGGGGTTGGTGGACCTGTTATGACTACAGGTCGCCAACCACAGATCTCTCTGTCTAAAGCCCGAACATGTCAGCGAACGTCTGATGATGTTTCCAGCTTCACTGGGGCAGTGCGGTCGTCCCCTTTGACCGAGACCAGTCGTGAGCGAGCAGCATGAGGTTGGCTGGGTCTGGCCTCATTTCTGCGCCAAAGAACACATCAAACCCCTATACCACCTAGTTTCGCAACGCATCCACTTCACTCTCTCCTGGATCCACACACGCGATAGCTTGATAGGCACCACTCGCATGTGCATATGCGTCTAGCCTGGAACACTTCAAGCGCGACAAGCGGCACTGGCGGCTCATGCCCTCTTCATACGCGCGGATATATCACAGCCGCGCTGAAGCACGAGGTCCCGAGACCCCGACGAGCAGAGAGCCCAGATGGGCCTGTTCCTCCCCGGAAGGGGGCCCGCGTCCCGTCAGAAGCGATGGCGAAGCGCGAGTACCGCCGTTCAGGGCTGATGGAGTCCGGCTCTCGTCCGGCTGCTGTCATCGATCCCTGCTCGACAACATGTCGCCACGTAGCCGCAGCCACAGCCACAGCCGCCATACATAGGCAACGACATCTGTGACACGAACGACGTCGGGACCCATCCTTTACAGGCACCGGTATTTCTTGCCAAGCTCCCTTGATTGGTCCCTGGAACACGGCACTCTCTGCAGCTAGTCTTGTTGAAACTGGCATGTGCATCGCTTGAGCGGCGACTAATGCAAGGATTTGCATCGCCAGACTCGATGTTGAACACTCTTGCGAAGGAGCGTCCACAAAATTGGTCTGGCTTGATTTGACCTTGTCTTGATATCTTCTGGATTTTGTGTCGAATACCTCAGCTCGTGTACCGGAAGCCCTCCAGCCAATTGATGTGGATTTCACCACGGTCCGCCTTCTTATTCATGTATTTGAAATACACAGATAGCAGACTTGCTGTGACAATGACAGTACCAGTAGCCCTATGGTTGTGCATGGTCAGTAACGAGAGTCTCAGCGCAATATCGTCGTAGAAAAAAGAAGACCTACATGATACAGCTAATCACGCCTAGTACATAAGTCGGGCTATCCTGCGACCTGAAGGCCAAGCTGCTGGTGCTTCCATCAACGCCTCCGAGCCCAGTGAGAGTGGAACTGCAGAGCGCTCTTTTCCACTGTCCTCTGATGTTGTTTGCTTGGTAGCTCATCGTGTTCGGTACGTTTGTCTGGGTCTCGGCGGTGGCGATGGAAATTCCGAAATACCGAAGCGCGCCATTCGAGGCAGAACCCAGGATAGGAAGTGCAACGAGATATTACAGCGATTAAGATGACGACGGGAGCACGAGACTGGTACTTGTCGCCAACCCAGGCCGACATGTACATCAAAATCATGCCCAACACATAGGGCGCTGTGCCCAGGCATTGCACAGCGAGGACAGAGAATCCAAGACTGTCGTGGAGGATGATGCGCAAGAAAGAAACGAAGGCATAGGCAACGGTCGTTGTGCAGCTAGTGGTCCTGTCAGCAAGATGTGAGTCTCTCAGCCAGGCGAGGGAGCCTGGTACGGGAAGATGAGCCCAAAGCCCCAGACTTCGATATTCTTTCCGCTTTCAAGGTACTAACGCATGTTGGAATTTTGCACTTGAAAGTCGTCGCGGTCTTTGTTGCAAGCGCGTAGCTGCGACCGCTCATATTCGCGCTCGTTGTCGTAGCACGCCTCCCGCCTCTGCCCAGGTGTCTATCTCTCAACGCAGCTTTTGCTTAAATAGACGGGCGGCACAGCTCTTCTGATATGTGAGAGCAAGAAATAGGAGACTTGCTTACAGGGTAAATTGGGCTCGACGAACGATCCACCCAGTATCCTGACCATGAGCTTCCGGCGGACCCCCATCCAGAACGCCAATCCCTGTGATCCACCAGGAGAATTGCTGTGGCCTCTTAACTGCGGCGGTCATCTGTTGGTGCCAGTCTCCAACAAATTTAATGACTCCCACGGTATCGTTCCTGGGGCCGCTGTCACGATTCGTTCTGATTTCCTTTCTCACTGTCCAAGCTGTCGACCACAACGTACTGACAAGAACCGCAGGAAGTTGGTTGACATTGGCACGGTCCTTGCTCAATTTCAAGTGGATCTCCTTGATCTCTTGCTCGTCGAATATGTGAGCCATCAGCGTCACATAATTCCCGACCATTCTCTCCGGCGACACCTTTGGATATGGACCAGAGTCCAGCGCCCCAACACCTCGTCCAGCACTAGTCGTGGCGCGGTTCAAATGTTGGATATGCTCCCCGAGGTCAGCCTCCGTCCCCCTTAGTTCGATCAGGTCACATTGTATAAGCTATGTCGTGAGCTAAGTAGATACATGTCCATTATAGCATATGAAGGCTAGCATTCAACCATAATCCCCAGATCAAACATAGAACACATAACCGCGCTGAGCTATAGAAATACGAAGCCCCATGCACCGCTGGCATGCACATTTCCACACCTTTGCCGTGTTACGACAAGCTCACAAGGCCTCGATAGCTCTCAACAGCACCTCGATGCCGCTCTCGCCAACCTCCGCCCTACCCTCGTCATCCTTACGGCCCCTCAACAAGCTCGAGACATCACTCAGCAACCCAAGGGGAATGTAGCACCCAGTTTTAGCCTTCTCAAGACTATCCTTGAGGCGCGACGTGTGCTCCCACTCCTTAGCCGCGACCTCAGCGCGCTCGATGACCTTGTCTGAGATGCCACACATCGCTGCACAATGCATGCCGAAAGATCCTTCGGCAACGCCTTCCTCGAGCTTGTACAGGAAGGTGACGCGCCGATTCTCATCATCCACGTGGATTTGCATGCGTCGGGGTGCGATCTCGGGATGGTTCTCAAATTCGGTTGCCAGGCTGTGGTAGTGCGTGGCAAAGAACCCCATGCAGCCAATGTGGGTAGCCACGTGGTGCAGTACGGCCTGAGCCACAGCCACACCATCGTAAGAGGATGTCCCTCGGCCTAGTTCGTCGAGAATGACCAAAGAGCGGGACGTTGCCTCGGATAGAATCTTCTTAGTCTCGGATAGCTCGACAAAGAAGGTAGACTGGGCGGCGAAGATGTTGTCATTGGCACCGAGCCGAGACATGATGCGATCGACTGGTGTCAGGCGAGCAGACACAGCAGGGACATAGCAGCCAATTTGGGCGAGTATGACTGCCACACAAGTCTGAACGATGGTCAGTGACACGCGTATCATGATGTAGCACACAAGAAAGGATCACTCACCATACGCAACACTGTTGACTTCCCGGCCGCATTTGCACCAGTCAACAAGTTGATCTTCTCCCCATCACCTCCAAGCTTCACGTCGTTTGGAATAAAATCGTCGACATTATTCAACATGCACGGGTGGCGCAGTTCTTCAAATTCCACAGCGCTTCGCTCGTGATCGACAAAGACAGGCCGGCAACTTGGCTGTCCGAGAGCAAGGGACGACTTTGCCAGACTGATGAGACAGTCCAGTTGCGAGACGACTCTGATGGCCTGTAACCAAGTCTCGTTGTCCGCGTCAAATCGTCTGAAGAAGCTCGAGGCCACGTCTTTCGCTATTTGCAAGTGCGTCTCCTCTGCCTCCTGCAACGCGCGCACCAGCTCCTCTAGCTGGCGGAAGTAGTAGCGTTTGACTTGTGCGGTGGCCGACATCTGGCGCCAATCTTTGGGAACCTTGACGGCCTTGGGAACCTCGACTTGGTAGACTTCCTTGCCAACATTGGCGAACTTGAGCTTTCTGCATTTCAGTGCGTCCATCTGTTCGGCCAGCAAAGCGTCCAGACTCTTTTTGATTTCCTCGATGCCGTCGACGCTCTGGTCAAAGTCTTCCTCGACTCCTCTTTCGGGTATGAAAAGCTTCTCTTCTTTTGCCCTGCGGCGGTCAAAGGCAGTCTTCCAGAAGGCGAGCGGCTCTTGCAAATTGGGCATGGACGAGACAAGTTTGTCTAGCAGGCTGCTGCCACTTCCGAACGAGCTCATCACGGACATGGTGTAGTCGATCTGCTCAAAGCCATCAAGGACCCTGACAAACTCATCTGGTTTGCAAGCACCCGCGTGAATTCTGGAGATGAGCCGCTCAAGGTCGGGCATCTTGGTCAGTTCCGACGAAAATTGTTCCCGCACCTTGGGGTCGGCATTCAACAGGTCCACCGCGTCCAGTCGTTCGTTGATCTTGGCGATATTGCACAGAGGATGGCAGAGCCATTGTCGGAACAAGCGTTTGCCGAAAGGCGTGACACATCGGTTTAGCAGGCTGAACAACGTGCCTTCGGAGCCTCCATTCACAGTGTTGGCGAAGACCTCCAGATTGATGAGCGTCTGACCGTCCAGGATGAGAGTTCCGTTCCTGTGGATAGGATTGTACCAGGAGAAGTTCTTCTGGGAAAGCAGGGTACGCTCCAGCTTCAGGACACGCAAGTAGTGTATCAAAGCGCCGAGGGACGACATCAGTAGGTGCTTGTTCCTGGCGTCTTTTAGGATGTCTGGCACCACGTCCTCCTGGCCTCCCTCTGGCACAAAATATCCATTGCAGTCAAGCTCTCGGCGCGTCTGATCAGAGCCCCAAAATTCGCTATTGGACTTGAGATAGTTCCAAATCGTGGTCGGGGTTGTGTTGTTTTTGAGAATGCGGAGCGCCTTTGTCGAGATGTGCGACTTTTCCAGCAGAATTTCCCGCGGCGAGATCTGGGCCACGAACGTCTCAAACTTGGTCAAGTCGACATCATCCTCGAATTCCGAAATGAAGAATTGGCCGGTGGCGGCATCGACATAAGATATTCCAAAAGCGGGTTGGCCGTCGATGATGGACTCTTTGATGGCTGCGCAGTATACAGCCATGTCGTCTTGAAGCATGCTCCCATCAACGAGAGTGCCTCCAGTCAGAATGCAAGCCAGTTCTCGATGAATAATCTTGGCCTCCTTCTTTCCCTTTACATCCCGCTCACGCATCTCCTTGCCAAGGGCTGACTCCATCTGGTCGACGCGGGCGACTTTGTAGCCTTTGGCGATGAATTGATTGACCCACATGTCGAGAGAGCCCTCAGGTACGCCGACCATGGCCATGTTAACACGATCGGTCATCTTGAGGTCGAATAGTTGGTGACCAATCGTGGCATCCTTCTCGTAGAGCTCGTAAAACTTGCCCTTCTTGAAGAACACGACGGTGTCCCAAAGGTTCTTCTTGATGTCCCAGTACTGCTGCTCGAAAGCGGAGAACTTCTCGTTGGGTGGAATGTAGAGAGTAGACGGGTCGAAGTCTGGGTGGCCGGGAGGGTTCCGCGCTGCATCTGTAGGCTCTGCCAGCCATCGATGACGTTTTGTAGATTCGGTGTCACAGGCCCTCTGCTTCACATTGGATGCCTTCTTGGGTTTCGAGGTAGAGACGGGCCGGTCGGTTCGCGGATTGATATTGTCTGGGTCGAAGCGCCACTGTTGAGCTGTAGACGTGGACGTGGACTGGGCAGCATCTAGCTGTGTTTCACTCTCCTCGTCAGACTCCTCTTTCTTCGCAGTGATAGGCGAGCCTGATGTGGACGGCCGTTTCCTGGGTGCAGATGTAGCAGCGGATCGTTTCCTTTTCTTGGCTTTGGATGGTGCATCAGAGTCCTCGGACACAACGAAGTCGGCCATATCATCGTCTGGTAACAATTGTCAGTCAGTTGTCTGCGGTGGCAGAGCTTGTGGATAGAAGGCACACACCATCGAAGTCTTCTAGACAAATGTCACCTCCTTCGTATTCGTCGTCGTCGTCATCGTCGTCGTCGATCACCGCAGCTCGGGCACGTTTCTTGGTGCGTGACTGACGAGCCAGACGGGGCATGTCCATGTCGTCGTCCTCGTCGTCGGAGGGCTCTACGTAGCTGACGGTCTTTTTGGCCTATTAGAAGTTCAGTGTCAGCCTGAGTGATACATGGAATTCTGGCGAGGACGTTCGCACCTTGCGAGAGGGGCTGCTGTGGGTGGGCGGCTTCACATCCACATCCATGTTGGATCTGTTGTCTTCCTCTGACGACCCGGGAGAGGGCAGAGAGTCGCTGGACAGTTTGGTGTCGATTTGCATAGCATCCTTATTCTCCTGGGAGCTTAGAGGCTCTACTGCGTCGCTGCTAGGGACGGGGGTGAGAGTCGTGGGGCGCTTTGCGGGGAGGGAGGAGTTGGACTTTGTCGTGGTCTCCTTCAAGCAGGAGGAAGGGTCCGGCTTGGTCTGTTTTTGGGAGGGAGCTGGAGTGGAGGCACCAGTGCTTGACGGGGTTGCCGACTTGGAAAAGAAGCCCAGGATGCTCTGCTGCTTTCCAGTCGACGACGTGCTCGCGTTGGTCGTCTTCTTCGCAGCTACGGGCGTCTTCGCCGGCGTCCGGGCCGGAGCACTTGATTTCTCGCCCATTGTCGCGAAAAGGCTAGTGAGATCGAACAAAGTTGACTACACACGCATAAAGACAGTGGAACAGAGGACAAGCGCCAGCACAAACATCACCGGACCAGAACGAGTAGGACAAGGGGCGGGAGGGAAGGACGGGCAAAAGCTTGAATTGTTGATTTAAAGTGGGAAGAACGCGGTACCCGGGATTAGGAAGGCGCGTCACAGCGCGTTCTCTTGTCTCGGGGACTCAGGAGATGTCCAGCGAGTTTTATCTCAGACTCAGCCGGCCAACCAGGACGCTGCAACGATCCTGGGTATCCCTGACTGCCACTATCCCTGCCTTCGACGACGTTCCAAGTAAAACGAAGGCGGCAAAGCTGATGATCTTCTGAATTGTCTTATTTTCCTTACTTTTTTTTCACTCCAGTATTCTCGTCCAGCAACCATTGATCATCATTAATCTTACGATGTACCCATTATTCAGAAAAACAGCGACGAGGGCCTGGCGAACAGTACTGGACTGAGGACTATGGACCAGCGACTTTGAAATTCGTCCAATCATATTGCCATAATGGGGTCTTCGCTAGCTATTCTATATGTGCAGCAACATCTGATTATCAAAATGCAGTCAGGATCTGTTAGTGCCGTGCGGCATTCGGGTTTCCACTGTTTGCTGCGCTCCCGATGCTGCCACGGGGGTAGTATTTGAAACGTCAGACCCACCCACATCCAACGCGAGGCCCAACATAGGAGCAGGCCCAGCCCCTCTTAGGACTAACCTCGTCAGAATAGGGGATTTGACGATATTTCTCATGCCTCACGTGTTCGCCTCTCTGGCATAGGCGACATAGACGTGCGCTGGCACATTATTCTGGTTTTTATAGTTATCCTGGCGAATTGTGGGACCACAGCTTTGCGCCAACAAGAACATCACCTATTGTCTATGCATGGATGACAGAGCATGCCAGAAACACGTGTGAGCATCAGAGGACATCAATTCTCGACTCAGCCTGCGGCACGTGAAAACGTTGACAAAAGCTTCGGAGGCTTCCGCTGGCAGCCATAAGAGCTGAGAAGCTCATGCCATGCTCCGACTCGGCAAACTTGGCTTCTGCTCAAAGGTTTGTGATCTTCGCCTTGGCCTACCATGATCTACGACTTGTCGATCTAGATGCCGATTGTTAAGGTTTCAACGACCGTGCGATGTGCTGCTCCCATTTCTGTTAAAAGCAGAAGAGTGCCTCCTCGTTCATTCATTCACCGGTCAGGCTAGCTCCAGTGCCCAAGCAGTAGCCTTGCATTATTCCTATCGGCCAACATCCGACGGCGAACATGGCTGGCTGCATTGGGTATCCCGAGGTCCTGCTCTCTTGACACAAACAGTCGTCTCGACTTCTTCCATCATCCCAACTTATCAAGCCACCTTGGAACACCAGCAGAAATTAGAGCGCCTACGGTCTCGCGAAGAATGAGGGCACAGTTTGAACCCCACTGCCCTTGTTTCCGGGTGGACCCACTCACAACTCCTCGTTACCGCGCTGGACCCTTGTCAGCTTGGGGCCCTGTTTCGACATCTGCGAAGATCGCCTCATCGGGCCAAAATAAAAGTACTGACACAAGCGAGGCGTGGTGTTTGCTGAGCTAGGGATCACCTTTCTGCGCCCAAGTATTTTCTCGTCGTCTGCTGTGAACGAAGATCATGATATCGGACTGCCGGCCCCACGAGTGGTTAAGATGGACAATTATGATGGACAATTAAGTCGATGCTTCGGAGCGAGCGTCATGGGCCGCGGCCTGAGTGGCTCCACTACTTAAAACCCTTGGAGAGCCCCGGCAGCCCGGGTCCTTCTAAAGTCGCGTCCCCTGTTCATAGGCCGAAGTTGACAAGCAAGAATGCGCATTCCCGTTGTTATTTCCTGCCCGGTTGTGTCAAAACACCAACGCCAAACAAGCAGCTCTACCTCCTCCTCCTCCTCCACCATAGGCACCCCACCACTCTGCGACGGCTGCTGTTCGAAGGCGAACAGGCTTGGGTAGGGACGATGTTTTGTGAACAGCCTCCTTGACGAAACGCCCGCAGTTGGGCCTGTTCGTAGAGTATGTCTCTGAAGGGGCCAAGCGTTGCAGTAAACGCCAGCATCAAAGCGGGTCGTAAGTCGATATATAGAGCGAGGCGATCATCCGACTTCACTGATCTTGACTTGCTCTCATCATCAGCCTTCTCTTCTCTGTTCTAGCTATCATTTGGAGATCTTGACGACTCTCAACTCGAGCCTTTGTTTCGATTCAATTCTTTGGGCCGGTCCTTCTTATCCCGTTTGTGGATTTTGCGATAATTCCTTCTTTTCGTTCTTCAACACACCTTTTATCATCACCGTCTTGAAGATGTTTTTCGCCAAGTTATTTTCTCTGGCCGCTCTGGCTTCTTTGGCCTCTGCTCACTCGCAGATTCTCAGTGTCCAAGGCATAGATGGGTCTCCTGCCAGTGTCGGCTTTCAGGGTACGGAACTCTGCCTCATCTGAAAGTGATCGTAGACTCTCCCACTAACAAGAAGTAGTTGATGATCTTGCCAGAAATTGCACGGCCATCAGCCCCTGCCAGCAAGACGCAACCATCATCCGAGACGTCGAGATCACCAACAACGTGGCCAACGAGTGTGGCCGGACGGAAATCAGCGGCAACATCGATGTCGGCGAGAACACGGAGAATGCCTTGGCGGCTGGCCAGGTCACACAAGTCAAGGCCGGCACCCAGTTGACAATGACCATCCACCAAGTCAACGCCGACGGAGCCGGCCCCTACTCCTGCGACATGGACCCCACGGGCAACACACTGGGCGCCACCGGCCAGACCCCCTTGACAGTCACCGACAACGTCCCCGGTGCCAACGGCTTCTCGCAGGCCAAGACGCAGGACTTTAACATCACGGTCACGATGCCCGACGACTTCACCTGCACGGGGGGATCCACCGGCGACATCTGCACCGTCCGCTGCCGCAACAACGCCCTGGCCGGTCCTTTCGGTGGCTGCGTCGCGGTTCAGCAGGTCGACGGAACCAATTCCAAGACCAACGTTGCCTCCGACATCACCACTGCCTCGACCAAGGAACAGGTTGATGCTCAGGTCAAGCAGGACAAGATTGACCTCGCTGGTGCCATTGCCGCTAACCAGGTGGACGGCACTCCTGAGCAGCTCGCCGCCGCGGCCGAGGTCCAGTCCTTGGTCAAGCCCTCCATTGTGAGCAAAGCAGCGGCAGTGCAGACGCCCGCAGCTGCTACGGGAGCCGCCACTTCAGACAACAACAACAACAACAACAACAACGCCAATGTAAGTCTTGGTCTTATCCGATGCCATACATGGCCGGTAATTTAGTTACTAATTCTGTTCACAGGCTAGCGGCAATGGCAGGAAGAACAAGGGCAACAAGGGCAACAACAATGGTGGCGATGATAACTAAGTCGGATGATGGGTAGCTGGTTTTCTTCTCATAACTTGCTGTCCAGATAGAGAAGCGGTGCAACGCTTTTGTTTTATAGCACGGTGATCCATATACCTAGAAGTATGTTCCATATAAACCTCAATGAATTTTATCGTCTTATACACTTTTTGCTGCGATGCGTGGAGACCTCACTTCTCTGTGGCATTCGAGAAAGGCGCCTCAAATACCTTCCTCCACCACTAAGGGGCCTATATCTTTGGGACCCTCCAGCGGTGATCAGAGCAACGTCTGTCTTGAACCGTCTATTTTCAGACCGTTTGCTAGACCTGCTTTACACGGTGATACCTCGGTGTTGGGGTTTCACAAATGTAGCAGACTCGCGCGGGACGTTGGCCCACATTCTCTACTGGGTCCACACTCCAACAAGGTCGCTTGCTGGCGCTGCAAGTGCCGTGGCTTCATGAATGTAGCAAGGTGGTGCCACTACCTTTTACCGAATGGGCACTCTTGTTTGGAAAACTGGCCTCCTTCGTGCTTCCCATTAGATTCGCAAACCCGTGCCTGTGGCCGCTGGTACAGGAGACGGACCAGATGTATGGGCCCAGGACACGACGACTTTTGAGTCTCTACCTAGGTAGGTACTCAGGCAGCAGAAAGAATATGGCTGAATGAAGTATTGCAGTGTAATGCAGTTTTTCCGTGTTCTTCTACTTCATATCAAAACCCTTCTCCTTCAGCACATCGCTCCACACATGCCGCCCAGTCAAGTTCGCAATTCCCTCTACCCTCTTTGAGGACCTCTCCGTCCACGTAGGAACCTCCCCTCGACTCTGCCCCTTATTAAAAACATCCAAAACATCATCATACTTCCCAAACTTCTCCGCCTGCGCCTCGTCCTCATGCCCCCCACCCCACTCCTCCCTATGCAAAACCTCATCCATCCCGAGCCTTGGCTTCACACTCGCCGGCCTCTCGGGATCAGGAAACCCCACCGCCAGCCCAAACAGCGCAATCACCCGCTCCGGCAAGCCCAGCAGCTCCGCCATCTCCCGCGGCCGGTTCCGCACCGCGCCGACATAGCACGCGCCCAAGCCCAGCGCCTCCGCGGCGACGCTGACGTTCTGCGACGCCAGCGCCGCGTCGACGGACGCCATGAGGAACATCTCGGTGTACTCGAGGGCTGCGCCCGCGGTGCCGCGGAGAGCGCTGACGGCGGTGAGGCGCTGCAGGTCGGCGCAGAAGACCAGGAAGAGCGGCGCTTCGTGGATGAAGGCTTGTTTGGCGGAGAGGGCGGCGGCGCGGGCTTTGAGCTCGGGGCTGGTCAGGGAGATGACGGACCAAGTCTGGAGGTTGCTGCTTGTGGCGGCGGACTGGCCGGCGGCGACGAGGAGCTCGAGGGTTCCGGGTGGGAGAGGTTTGTTGGGTAGAAACGCCCGGACGGAACGGTGTGCAAGGAGAGTCTCTAAGGCTTGGTTTGCGGTCCAGGGCGAGGAGGGTGGCCATGATGGCGGTGTGCCGTATCGGGCTTCGAGGAGCGACGGGATATCTTTGCTAGACATGACTGTCTGTGTAGGTGTTGTTGCTGTGTTTCTGTGAGCGGGCCTTGTTTAAGATTACAGGATATGACTTTTCGAAATCCGCCAAGTTGATAACACTAATATTTCGCAGCGATGATCATAATTCCAAGGCAATTGCGTGATGAGTATCTCGGGAGGTTGTATTCTAAAGTGGTAGCGGTAGCGGTCTCGGACCCAGCCGGCAGATCTCGGAGACAGGAGTAATAGATTATGATTCTATGCTTTGCAGTAGCGGCACCAAACTCAAAATCACTATCTTGCAGATCATGACAATTGCTGATCGAGACAATCTAGTGGTATGAGAGACGTCTTGTATTATGTGTGCTTAAGCTCCCCGAGAGAATGTTCGAGCGCTGGAGGAAGGGCAGATTCCAGGTATACCTAGGTGTCGTTTGGAACTCAGATTGGTTCCCTCACTCGAGAAAACAGCACACACGTTTGGAAGCCAGGCTTGGAAAAGATTAGGTTTTCATTGATTCATTGATATAGACATTTACTACTATCGTTGAACGCATGAATAATGTGTCGGGACGCCCTTTTCCTACTGGGCACACGCCCGTAGTAAGAGCTATCTCCTTGGTGGATAGGCACTAAGCAGGTCTTCTGCAGTGATAAGAGAAGGGATTCCATTCCCCAACAGCTTTTTATCATACCATTCCTCCCCAGCCCTGACCAACAGAGCCTTGGAAGGCCATTTAGAAGCCCAAAGCCTGGTTGAAAGCATCCGCCGTCGTCTGGTCCTTGGTGCCCAGTCCTTCCACGAGCGTCTGCGCACTGGCACACGCATCCTTGGCCGCCTGGTTTGCCTCGCAGACATTGGTCAGCTGGTCGCAGATGCGGTTGGTGATGATGTTGGGGTTGAGGGCGTCCTGCTGGCCCTCGGCCACCAGCGGATCGGTAGGCAAGAACGTGCCCTCGTCGGCTTTGCGGCCCTCGCGTCCCAGCTGGAAGTCCATGGTGGGCGTGCACAGGCCAAAGTCCGCACCGTCGAGGCTCGTGGCCGTGTCGGCTGCGTTGTCATTGGCTGCGTTGTCGTTGGTTGCGGCGTCGTCGGCTGCGGAGTCATCGGCGGAGGCATCATCCGCGGAGGAATCATTGTTGACAGCGTCAGCGGTAGCATTCGTAGCCGCGCCCGCCTTAGCCTTGGGAACCCGGTTGCAGGTCGAGGACTCGGTGTCGTCGGTCGAGGCCGCCTCGTCTGCAGCCTGCGAATCGCTCGAGACATTAGCCGCCGTGTCAGCCGCCGCTGCCTGGTTGCCGTCGGCGTCAACGGGGGTGAAGTTGGTGAACCCCTGGGCCGTCATGACGTCGGCGACAGATAGGCCCGCGGCATCAAAAGGCGTGGTGAGGGAGGTCGCCGAGTTGGCGTTTTGCACGTCCGACCCATCGACGGCAGGATCGACCAGAGGCACGATGCCTCGGAGCGCCTCGGTGGCGGGGAGGGTGGCGTCGGAGCAGATCGAGGGGATGTCCACGACGAAGGGGTTGAAGTTCTGCTCGGCAGCAACAAGTCCAGCGGCAGCGCTGATCACCTCTGGATCGTTGCCCAGGGTGTCGACGATCTGGTCTGCCAGGGTGAGCTGTGATGGAGTTAGCTGGGGTGCTGGAAGACAGAAGAAAGCGAAATCCTTAGGGGAAGCATACCTTGTCGCAAGGGTTGGCCGCGGCGAGAAGCACACCAGGAACCGAACCGCCCAGGGTGGCAGCCTCGCCTGGGTTGCCAAAGTTGCCAAGGGCACTGATGGCAGACACAGGAACCTGTTCCTGGCCAAAGCGAGCCTCGACGCTGGCCAGCAGGAAAGTGATGGTGAGGTACTTAGACATGGTGACCTTGGTGAATCTTCCGGAGATGTGCAAAGTGAAGTGTGAATATATAATGACAGTAAATACTAGGTAATAAGAACTATACCGGACTAGCGGCTAAAGAATGTGAATAGGCGTGCTGAAAAGAAAGTTGTTGTTGATGATGATGATGGTGATGATGATGACCACTGGAGGACTATTTCCTCACGCTGAGGGTTGAACTTATATACATAGCATTCCATACTATGTCCGGAGTAAAAAAAACCTGTGGTGTAGGTCGAGTTCATCCCATACCCAGGAGGTCATCCAGTGATAATTCGGTTGACTGAACATGATTTTCGCTAGGGTGGCAGGTTTCAATGCCAGCGCCTCGTGGCGGCAGGAAGGAGCCCAAAGCAGGGACTCCTGTAATGGCGATCATACTCGGCAGCTTGGCGACTTGTTGTCGCCCAGATGGGCGAAATACTAACTCACGGGACTCGGGAGCCGTATGAAGGGCCGCCGATGCCAAGGAACAAAGGGGCCGAGTCGCCAGGCAAAGTGAGCGTCAAGTGCTGTCTGGGAAAGGTGAGGCAGAGGAGGCTCGGCTATTCCGCCGTCACGGATCTATGCGAGGATGATGGGATCATGGCTGTGTACGGGGGGCAAGGGCATCCCGACCGACCGCGGTCAGGCTCATCAGATCAGATCGTCCAGTGTCTACTCGGTTCTCTGTACCCAAGCACACGCGCTTTGGATCTACCTTGGACAGTTCTCGGGAGTTCGCGTGCGTAGATCAGAAGATCCGAGGATCGGATCGTCGAATATCAGTCGAGTGCGAGTATGCAGTGGATGAGCAAAGGTAGGTACACAGGTACACACATACGGTACTGCACATACTACCCAGGTAGTACCCTCATACCTACCGGTCAGAAGCCCAACTGTAACGAGCTTGACCACAAGTTGATTGATCCTGGAGGACTCCTACATCAAACTCCATCAAACGCGTAGCCATTTTATCCAGGGCGCTTGACCGGCGAAGACCTGGTGTGAGGTTTGAGAAATCCCAGTATGGACTTGGCTGGCGGCTATATTCACCCAAGACACACACATGAGTGAGCTCTGGAGTGCCTCCTCCTACAGATAACAGAGCGGCAAAAGGGTGTGAAAGTTGGTGGGTGAGGTGAGAATAACCTTAAAAATTCCCATCCTTGGCGATGGACCCAGCCCGGAGAGCCGCACTGCACTGGCTGGGGGTATGGAATATCGTGGCCTGCAGCGGGTAAATGTCACTCCCCTGCAAGCACCTCTAACCGAATTGGCCCTGGGGGAGCACTACCTAGGTACCTAGGGGTGGAGCATGGACCCTGAGTTGAGACGATCGCGAGACAAGCTTGGTTTGATGTCCAGAACATGATGAAGTCGTCGCCAAACAGAAAGAAATTACAGCCGTCATAGTAAAGCAGCATCTTGCCCTGCATCAACTCGCATTCCTTCCGCTCGGAAACCGCCCCCTTTCTCCCCTTTCTTACTGCTTGGAAAGATTCAAGTTGAAGTAGACCAGGGGCTCATCAGGCCGAGGTAGTTAGTAACAAGTGACTTGCTTCACGACCTGCAGTGGCCTCCTGCCATTCCGAGTGCAGAATCCCACTTCACTCAGCATCATATGAAGTCCGCGATATTGATAAAGTTCTGCCAAAAGACGATCTGCCCGATATACTTTGCATGAGTTTGCTGTTTCCTGCAGCGCGTTGATCCCCATGCAGGGACAGACCTGGCATCTGAGTGTAGATCTGCTGATTCACACTGGGAGGACGCAGTACATACCTAGGCACTGTATACACTTGCACAAACCACAATCACTTGTGAATTTCACGTACGCGTTGATGACATTTCAGCTCTCTGCTTCTCGGTCAGATAACCGCAGCCGATTACCACTCTTCTCGTGACCATCGCCGTCACCACCGTCCACAGCCGCAAACTCTAGTCCGTAGCGAGTCAGTTGGCCGGTAGCCGAAGCATCCTCACACGCCGTCTCAGGACAACTCGGCCGGTGGTTTCCCCTTGCCCCACGAGCTACAGGATATACCTATAGTAGTACTCTATACCGATGATGGTTAGCCGATGAAGTTCACGATGCCTCGTGTTCGCGTCTGAGCTCGATGAGCGTGCGAAACAAGTAACACCTGACTTCGCGAGAAGACCTCGGAATGTTTCGACTGCATGTGTATAGGGAGTAAGGGGCCAGATGCGGAGTCGACTTTCCAGAAGTCATCAGCCAACCATTGTCCCTCCTCCGCCCTACCACCCTGTGATCCCCCTCCCTGTCTTAAGATGCAAAACTAGCTGGAACATCTCCAAGATATTAATGGTTCCAGAGCAATCAGCGTCTTTAAACAAAAAAAACCAAGACAAGAGCCTATCCGACGTCTGTGATCTGGCTAGCTCTGCAGTGAGTGAGCGCTTCTGCTTCCTCCTGATCATCAGCCGCCCGCCACCTGCCACCCTCACAACATGTGATCTACTACAGCTCACACCTACAACTTACTCAGACCTGCTTCACAAGCGACTTCTGATCATACTTCCGCCTAACCTGCGGCCGTAACGTGACCCTCTTCCCCGTTTCAGTCTTCACAGACATCCGATCCTGCACCTGCACCTGCACCACTTTCTCTCCTTCCCCCGTCCCCAGCACGTACTCGGCCGGCGCCCAAGCAGCATGTCCCTCAAACTCCCTCCACGCAGCTGTCTTCACCTGCGACGGCAGCCCAGATCACCGCTTCGCAACCTTCCAAGCGAGGCAGCACGCCTGCTCGACGTCCTCGGCTAAGGTCTGCAGGGCCTTTGTGTCAGCGGCGGCTGCCTGCCACTGGTGGTCGGCGCTGCTGGCTTGGGCGATCAGGGCCCTGACATGCGCTGCGTATGCACCGAATGCAGCGGCTGGTCGATCGCCGCCTGCTGCGGCAGAGGAAGGACCGAGTCTCTGCAGCGAGCGGTCGCGCACTGCGACGTATCTGTCGATGAACCCGACGATGGCCGCCCAGTCGACGCCGTGGGTGATGGCGGCGCCGTGCTTGGCTGAATAGACGGTCAGCGCTGTTTTCTTGTAGCTTAATCTCAACAGCCCACAAGCGAGGGTGAAAAGCCAGTCTATTGTTCTCAGAGAAAAGAGGAGGAGAAGAAGAAGAAGAAAGACTCACCCAACTAAAGCCCTTCCTCCCAACTCAGCCCATACATGCCCGCAAACGCCTCCTCAACCCACACACCCCAGCCCACAGGATCCGGACCCGGATGGCGATGCGCCACATACCCCGCCGCCAGCATCAGCGCATCCAGCCGTACATTGCCGCCATGCACGCGGGAATTGATCAAATCCACGCGGTTGCGGAGCGTCTCAGTCGCTGGGCCCGGTACGGCGGCGGTGCGGAAGCAGCCGTGTCGCTGGTACTGGTCGAATTCCCGGAAGCGCGTGTCCATCCAGAAGAGGGTGGCGTCCCAGAGGAGGGCGTAGACCCAGGCTGCGTCGTCAATACCCTTCTCCTTCTTCACTGACTGGCTGCCGTCACGAGCCATAGGTAGGAGATCGACGAGGGTGCCCGCGATCCCGGCTGCGCCGAGCGGGAGTAGGGCTTGCAGGCGAGCGAGGGCGGCTTCAGCTTGATTGTGTTGCGATTCTGCCACTTTGAGCATATCGCATCCTTCTTTCCCCTTCTCATCGCCATCACTCTTGCTATCCTCCTCCTCTTCCTCCTCTTTCTTCACCATGCCGTCGTTGAACTCGCCAGCCTGTTCCTCAACCACGTTCAGCAGCGTGGTCATCAACGCCCCAGCGTCCTTGTTCGCCCAAATCTGCCTCAAGACCGAGAGATCCACGCCCCCTGACCCAGCACCATGGTGGTGCTGATCCGCGTACCCGCTGAGATCAATGGCGGCCTCGGGTCCGGACTCCTCGGGGAGAGCGCCGCGCAGGCAGCTGTGGACGGCGTTATCGAGGAGTCCATTGCGCGCGCCGTAGGTGGCGGTGGTGCCGGGGGGGAGGTTCCTGAGGAAGAGAAGGACATGGTTGTGTTCGGTGGTGTTGAGTTTGCGGGCTTTTTTGTGTTATTGCGGCCTAGGACTACGTTGTCGTTGGTTTCGAGTTCTCGTTTTGGAGCCATTTTGTTGATAATGTTCGTTCACAATGCGAGGCCTTGTGTTTGTGTTTGTGTCTGTGTACGGTCAGTGGAACGTATTGGAGATACTGGGAACAAGGCGTAAACTCGAGGCCTTTTATACACAAGCGGGACTTGGAGATGACTATGATCAAGTCAGGAGAGTGTGAGTGACTCACGAAGGCTGAGCCTTGGTCAGTACTTGGGACTGCTTCTCAAGGTCGGACTCGGAAGACACTCAGTCAATCGCAAGATGGAAGAGGCAGATCAACGCGCACAGGCCCATTCCAAACAGCGCGGCCTTCCTGGCGTTCAACAAGTGAGTACATTCGTAAGTCATGATCTAGATCAAAGGACCTAATCCAACCAAAGCCGAACATCCCAGAGAGGTATCTTTCGTGGCGCACATGCCGTCCCATATAAACACCATTCCCCTTCCTGCCCATATATCATCATGAGAAAAATAGACCTCATTCTTTGTATGTCCATCCATCCATCCATACATGCGTCCATTCATTCAAGTGATGGTTCTCTCTCCCTTTGAGACATACAAAACGACACAACACACCCATCACGTCCGTCGCGCTGCGCCCTTCTCAGCAAGCGCGACTAGCTCCCTCAGATCGGCGACCCAGGGCGGTTCCTAAACATAGACCCTGCGATGCGAGTGCGAGCTCCGCCGGCTGCCATGGCTGCCATGGGAGCTTCTGCGCTGGCGGTGGCCGCGGCGCGAGTAGTGGGTCTCGCGGTAGTAGCGCTTGGAGGAGCGGCGGTTGCGCGACAGGTGGTCGCCGTGGATCCAGGCGAGGATGGCGGTGAAGAAGAAGAAGATGGTGTTCATGATGCCAAAGGCGAAGCTGGCCTTGAGCAGGGCGCACGTCTTGTTGGTGTCGATGCCGTAGCTGTTGCCGGAGAAGGTGCCGAAGGGCCCGAAGCTGACGTCGTAGCCGTCGCCGGCGACGATGCTGGAGCAGTTTGCGCTTGCGATGAAGCGGAGGTAGTAGACGCCTGCGATAAAGGCACCGACAAAGCCTGGATAGGAGGTGGTGATTGGTTAGCTTGCTGCTCTACTGGCGGCAGCGGATTTACTCAAGATGTAAACCTTCAAAGTAAGCAGGCTGGGGGGGGATAGGAGCTCACGGAAGCAGTAAAAGACGTTGAACATCGAAATCAACGCCACAGCGGTGA
>PYFS01003189.1:0-111054 GCA_003671545.1 Ophiognomonia clavigignenti-juglandacearum | reverse complement strand
GCCGCCACATCTCTCGACTGCCTCCTTCATAATAATCCATGTGGACAGTGATGACACAAAACGTTGAGGTCGGAGCCACTTCGACTCCTGTATCAAACAATTTAAGGTGGCACGAACAGCGCACTAGAGACTTTACTTTTCTATCATTTTGATCGTGTCTATCTATCATGCAGATGCTATAATGAAATCACTACGTTGGCGTGCAACGACCTCGTGGCCATCCCAGCGACAGTCGTAGAAGAGAGACCATGCTATACCACATGGATCCGGCGACCCATCACGAGACAAACGACCAGACGCCTAGCAGCCTCACACGTGCAGCGGGTCATCGCTCTGGGCGAGCTTCTGCCGACATTTGTCAAAGATGGCAGCTTGTCTTGCCACGTCCGCTAGCCGCCCGATCACCTTCTGGTTGCCCCCGACAAAGCCGTACAGAGCGTACGGAATGCCGACGTCCTCGCAGAATTCTTGTACTAGTCTCTGTGTCGCCCGAAGATTGTGCCGCGGAATTCGGGGATACAAGTGGTGAATGGCTTGGAACTGTAAACCGCCGTGGAACCAGTCAAGCCACTGGGGACAGTCCACATCCATGGTCGTCCTCAACATCTTCTGTGGGAACGACTCAGCAGGGCCCAGCTCGGCGGTGCTCATGGCGAAATGAGACAACGTGATCTGAACATGCAGCGGCATCGTAACCATGTGGCTGACCATGACGAACAAGAAACGACCCCAAGCCGTGGGAATGGACTTGTAGACGACCCCGTAGCCAAACCATGTCCAGAAAAAGATTTGACCCGCAAGTTCAAACCAGCGGTGCCACCAGGCCGGACCTCGGCGCGGTGCTTGCCCACCAAGGAGGTACTCGAAGGACAGCCGATACAGGTTGAATCGGCCAAAGAGAAGGATCACATAGTAGGTATACGGCTGGACTCGAAGCATGACCTTGGAGAAGGCATCGTATGCCATGACCCGCTCGTAGTAGGTGGATCTCAGATTCCCGAGGAAGCGGTGCGAGATGGCGAAGAAAGGCATATGCTCGATGTCCGGATCGTGCTCCGGCGAGTTGGTCACGATGTGGTGCACATTGTGGTTCCTTTTCCACCAACCGAGGGACAGCCCACCCAAATAATCGGCAATGATGATGCCGATCACGGTATCAGCGTGGAAATTGTGCGTGATGCCCATGTGGCCGGCGTCGTGAGCAGTGAAGACAAGCTGGTGCCAGAAGCATCCTAGCCAGAAGCCACTCGTGGCCCACCACTGCCAATGCAAGAATAGCAAGAACAGGCCGAAGAATAGCGTGTAGCGGGTACATTCGACGGCGTAGGCGAAGTAGTTGCAGTTGTACAGACCCGCCGCCCGTATTCTCTCGTTGAGCTGCCGGTACTTGTCGACAATGGTGTCTTGGGTGACAGGGTCCAATGCGGGATATGTTTCGTGGTCCTGCTTGATCTCCTGCATGGTCCTGCGATCCAAGAGGCTCATACCGTCGGCGGTCTCCTCATCTTCGGCAGAGGTGAATGACGTCGACGACGAGGGTCGTGTTGAGGGCGAAACAGCCTCGCCCCTACGGCGAAGGGACGATCCTCCGTGTTCGGGACTGTCGAATACAGGCGAGGGTGATCGTGAGCTCGCATGACTAGAGTGGGGAGATACCTTCTCAAGGCACTCCACACCATCGTCGTCTGCGCCACCATCGGCTAGTCGCCTGAACGTGCCTCCCTGAATAGGGGGAAGCATGTTCCGCCATCGGTAGTCAATTCTTCCTATCCGATACTTGTTCATCATGGAGCGAGCTTCAGGTGAATGAAGACTGGTGGCAGGCCGAGTCAGCAAGGCTGGTTTTTTTTATTTTGGGACACGCCGGGGCGGGGGACAAACGCGTCAATCTCATCTGTGGCATCTCTGCCGATCATGTGCTGGATAGCTTTATCACCGCCGGGGTGATATCTCATCCAAGCGTCAACCTTGAGGACATGCTGGTCCTTGATGATCACCGCCTTTCCATCTGCGATAAGTGCCTCGATCTCCCTCTGGGACATGACCGGGTACCGAGACGCCATGTTGAGGGTTGGTCAGGTTCAGATCAAGGCGCGAGGGGCACTCCGTACTGATAACCGATAATGTCCTCGATGGCAGGATACGGCGAGGAGAAGGAGACTTGTTAGGTTTGCTCACGCGCCAGGCCAAGCTTCCGGATACAGGCTGCGTGGACCGTTGGGGATGAGGTTCAAACTTCAAGTTGAGGCTTGGGGTTGAGATGGCACCCACAATGGTCGTCGACATGCGGTGTCAGGTCGAAAGTCGCACAATGGGCACGATCAAAAACAAGCGAGTCAAAGGGACCTTTTGGATTGTAGGCCCTGGAGTGTGCTGGCGTGCAGCGTGGTTGTGAGAGAAGTGGTGCTGACACTACTAGTAAGTAGTGGTACGATTTTCCCGTGGTTGAGCAGGCGCCACAATGCAGATCCGCAAATAAGCACAGCCACACTGCGCCATATTTAGGTAGTCTGTGTGCTACGGAGTACTCCGGCTCCATTTGGGTAGGCACTCCCAGCATGTGCCTAGGTACCCATGTACATACCTAGATAGTGTTCAGGGTGTACTTTTTTTGTCGTGGACACAGCCCGGTACCCGAGACTCGGGGCCTAGTGCTGGTACTGCCGCTGCCGCTGCCGCTGCCGCTACAGTAGTGGGGGAAGGCCCCGTAGCGCGTCGGGTTGCACGTTGACGCCAACGTCATTCTGCCTTACCTTTTCCTGCCACGGCTTGCACTGCAGCAAGGTTCGTGTACGAACCCGACAGCGGTGCGGTATTTGTCTTTCTGTGTCTACTGGCTCCAGCCTCAAAATTGGCCTCCTTTCCTAGCAAAAACAGCTAAAAGTCGAAACTTGTCGGAATCTGCTCTCCTTCCGTCGCGTGCTCGAGCCTTGACTGGCCCCTCAGTCACTGGCAGCCTCAGCAACAATGGATGCCGCAGTCCAAAGGGCCTTGAACGACAAGCTTTATGATAAGCGAAAGGTCGGCGCGCTAGAGTCTGCCTCCTCCTCCCCCCCATTTTCGCTTTCCTGTTCCTCTTCGACGAATACGATCTGTAATTCTAACCTTCCCCCAGGCTTGAGCGCCTGATTCGAGAGCTTGTTGCCACACGGGACTACGACAAGGTCACTGCCATCTTGGACCAGCTCTGCAACGAATACGCCTATGCTGTCCATCAACCTCACGCTCGCAATGGAGGTCTCATTGGCTTGGCCGCTGCTGCCATAGCCCTGGGCTCAGAGCTTCCACGCTACCTTGAAGTCATCGTGCCCCCAGTGCTGGCTTGTTTTACCGACCAGGATGCTAGAGTTAGATACTACGCATGCGAGGCCATGTACAACATTGCCAA
Organism: Ophiognomonia clavigignenti-juglandacearum; assembly: GCA_003671545.1. NCBI lineage: Eukaryota > Fungi > Ascomycota > Sordariomycetes > Diaporthales > Gnomoniaceae > Ophiognomonia > Ophiognomonia clavigignenti-juglandacearum. Next base: position 107,666 of record PYFS01003189.1, on the reverse strand, counting down.
AGTTGCCAAGGGCGAGATTCTCAAGTACTTCAACCACATATTCGATGCCTTGTGCAAAGTAAGCGCATCCTTCCTTCGCCTAGTCTGATGAAAACACAATGGCGCTCTATACTTACCCCTTGTCTCGCAGCTGGGTGCAGACTCGGAACTCTCGGTCAAGAATGGCGCAGAGCTGCTGGACCGTCTTGTGAAGGACATTGTGTCTGAATCAGCAGCGACCTACGTGAGCATCTTGGAGATGCCAAACTCCGATGCCACTGGGGCCGAGGAGATCACAGATGATAAAGACACCGTGGATGATCATTCCGACTTGCCAACTGCCTTCTCCCTGAAGCAATTCATACCGCTATTGAAGGATCGCAGCTACACCATCAACCCCTTCACTCGCACATTTCTGGTCGGCTGGATCACGCTGCTCGACTCCATTCCCGACCTCGAGCTGGTCACTTATTTACCCGAATTTCTCGGCAGCCTGCTTAAATTTCTCAGTGACCCAAACCGCGACGTACACCAGGCCACCCACGGCTGCCTGGACAAATTCCTGAACGAGATCAAGCGCATCTCACGCATCAAGAAGGGAATCGTTGAAAGCAAAAAGTCAAGAGAAGGCGGTCGTAGGAAGCGGTCCGACTCCTCAGATAGTGGCAGCGCACACAATACTTTGGAGGATGGAGATGAAATCGACCCTGCCGACGACGACGATTCTAGCAGTGAGGAGGATTGGGTACCTGGACAGGATGTCCAGATCAACTACAAAGCCATCCTGGAGATTCTGACGGCCTCTCTGGACCCGTCAAGTCCTATAGGCCCGGCAAAGTCCCACGAGCGGGTGGGATTGGCCTCCACCCAAGACGAGGATGGGCTATTGGAGTCGCTGAAGTGGATTGTCGAGTTCTTGGACATCTGTCCCGAAGAAGTCCTGCCCTTCACACCCAAGATTTTGGCTCACCTGCTCCCTGCTATGGCCAGCGGGGTGGAGTCCATACGCCTGGCGGCAGCGAGAGTCAACAATGCGCTTATGGACTATGTCGTTTCGCTATCTGACGAGCCAGAGCTCTTCTTGTCCTCACAGCCATCACGAATGCCACTCGGCGGAGAGCGCCAGGATGGTGGCCCCAGTGGCCGAGCGTCTTTGACAGGCACTCGTGATCTTGACACTCCCAGCCCCCAGCCCAACATGAAAGGGCCTACCCCCGGTGAGGGTACGCCCAGGGGCTCAACACCTGCACTCTCCAACCACCCGACCGTGGACTTGGACTACGCTGCCGCCGTCAACTCGCTCACACTACTGTTCCTCAACGATCACGAGGCCACTCGAGTAGCGGCACTCACATGGTTGATCATGCTTCACCGAAAAGCCCCTCGGAAGGTCCTCGCTTTCAACGACGGAACTTTTCCCGCCCTGCTCAAGACACTCTCGGACCCTGCCGAAGCGGTGGTGACCAAAGATCTACAGCTACTGTCACAGATTTCCAGGAACAGCGAGGACGACTACTTTGCCAATTTCATGGTCAGTCTTCTCCAGCTGTTCTCGACGGACCGTAGACTGCTCGAGACACGAGGCAACCTCATCATTCGGCAGCTGTGTGTCAGTCTCAGCGCCGAGCGCATCTACCGCACCTTGGCTGACTGCATCGAGAAAGAAGAGGACGTGGAATTTGCCAGCATTATGGTGCAAAACCTGAACAACAACCTCATTACTGCACCGGAGCTAGCAGAGTTACGGAAGAGATTACGGAATCTAGAGTCAAAGGTACCTCTCTCCCAGGCATCTTCTGACCTCCCGGGGATGCTGATCATGCTTCAACAGGACGGCCAGACTTTCTTTGTGGCTCTTTTCAGGTCGTGGTGCTACAATGCTGTGGCCACCTTCTCGCTTTGCCTACTTGCTCAAGCTTACGAGCAGGCCTACAACTTGCTTCTGATATTGTGAGCGGATTCCAGCACTTGCGGAGGAGAACACCACTGACGCAGCAGCCTTTACAGCGCTGAACTCGAGATGACGGTTAATATCCTGATTCAAATCGACAAGCTGGTGCAGCTTTTGGAATCCCCAGTGTTCACATGTACGTCTTCAATCCATCTAGACGACACTTTGCTGACTAGTCCCAGACCTCCGTCTCCAACTACTCGAGCCGGACAAGTATCCCCACCTCTACAAATGCCTCTATGGCTTGCTGATGCTCCTTCCTCAATCTTCTGCTTTTGCTGCGCTCAAGAACCGGCTCAACAGTGTCAGCTCCATTGGGTATCTGCACATCGCACCAAGACCGTATGTGGCACTGAACGCCCCTTCATCACACACTCGACAAGGGTCTGTGGTGGAGGCAGTTCATTTTCTTCAAACTCCTTCTCCTCGTCCTTCTTCCAAGTTCGGCTCCTCAAACATCCTCAATACTCACACAACCGCCCCCTTCAGTTCCGCCACAACCCCGAGCGCCCCGTCATTCGACCGGCCAAATCGACTCAAGGGTCGTGAGGAAGGTATTATACGATGGGCCGAGCTCCTCGAAAAGTTCAGAAGCGTCCAAGAGCGAGCCAGGCGGGCACAGCGCCTGGGCGGCAATATGGACGATGGGCCGACGTTGGGGCTGGGTGATTTACGCATGTCGGATGGGATGGACATGCCTGCTGCGAAGCCACGCGCGCCGCCCGTGCCGCAGAAGGATCTTGCCGTGCCTGCGCCACCGGTCCCTAAGAAGTCAAGTGGTCTCGGCAGGCAATTTGGGAGATTAGGGGGTGCGGTGGCTGGTAGAGGAAAGAGAGCACAGCAGCAGAACCCGTAATGACGGTGGTAATGCTTTCGGCGGCTGTCTCGACATACCATAATAATACCCAGCCTGAGACCTCTTTGGTCCTAGGCAATGTACTGTACTGTACTGTACTGTACCGTACTGTACTCTATGAAAGTAGCGATCCCTAGCATGGTTATTGGTCATCATCCTTTGCGCGGAGTCTCGCGCTCAACTAGGTTCTCAAAAACGGCATCGCGGCGCTCCGTGATAGCACGTAGCTCCTTTCTCATTGCGTCCAGCTGTTGCCGCGCCTGATCCGTGTCTGGAGGCAAGCCCTCAAACTCATGCAGTTGCTGGTCCAAAACCCTCTTGACTTCCAGCAGCTCCAGGTATCTCTGCTCCTCCTGCCTGACCTGCTCAATGGTGGGGTTTGGCACACCAACCGTCCGGGCCAAAGATGACACCTTGTCCTGCATCTCGGGTAGCTTCTTCGTCATGGCTTTGACCTTGCGCTGCAAATCCAAGTTCTGGCGCGCCAAATCCGCTGGTGGGCGATACTCGTCGCCCGACACCTCATCAAGAAGCTTGGCCAGCCGCGCGGCCTCCAAGTCGATGTACCTTTGCAAAAGACCAACTCGCGCCGTGGCTTGCTGCAGGTCAAAGACGCGGGTCTGCAACTCCAGCATGGCCTGGCCCAGCTGAGCGGGTTCGGGGAAGGCCTTGCCCAGGTCCACAGCTACGGTGGCCATAGCGTCCAGCGACGTCTTGCCGTCTTTGGTGAGGTTATCCTCGAGAGCACCGAAGAAGTCGTCGTGGAATCCCTTCAAGCTCAGCGCGCCCGCATCCTCGTCAAAGTCATCGGCAGCAGGGGCAGCATCTTTGAGCTCCGCCAAAGCGTCGGCTTCGACGCGAGCCAGCAGGTCGCGGTCTTCGTCGGCGGTCTCATTGAGGCTGGCTAAGGCGAGCAGCGCTTGAAGTGTCTGGTTGTTGCGCTCGAACGCAGGCGGGGAGCGAGTGTTGTATTTCTTTGCCAACCACGAATCGACAAATGCCCAGTCTTTGGCTGTGGACGCGGCATGGCGGGCGACAGAAGGAGAGAAGATGGCGGCATCTCCAGGCAGGTGGGCCATGTTGACGTCTTGTCGGGAGTCTTTGTCTGAATACGCGCCTGGCGCGTCGACTGATGCAGCACAAGAATGAATGTCTGGTCCGTGCGAAATCGAGACGTTGCCCTGAATTGTTGACAGGGGTGCAGCGGGCAGTGATCGCCAAGACCAGGGGATGATAGTAGGTACCTACGCACTAGGTAGTGTTGGGTTGATTGCCTAGCCAGTTTCACAGGGCCCTAGATGTACACGCTATCAGAATGGGGCCATTTCCACGATCGGTATCGGAGCCGGGGTCGCCTTTAGATCTCCCGGGTCTTTGTACTGTACTTCGTAGTTATGTCCCGCCAAATCGACACGTTACACTTTCTTCACATTCACTATTTTAATACCTTTCCAAAGAGAAGGGCCGCTCTTCCCACCCACATCTCCTTCAATGCCGCCTGTCTAGACTGGACTGGGACTTCCATTGTCTGTTCGCTTCTTCAGAGGTACTTATCCATTCTAGGACGGCCGGGCTTCACAGACAGGCCAATACACTCTTTCAGTTCCCAAACTTCCTTACGTCCCTCCTTCGAGTTGACTTGCACGCAAACCACACCCGCCAACACCGACCTCAGCCATGTTCCTCCGTCTCTCGACGCTGGCGCTGGCCAGCTTCTTGCTTAACCTCTCCGCTGCCCTCTCCGTCTCCGACATTCCCTCCGATACGCCTATTGCCTCCCTTCTTCAGCAGGCCACTCAGTTCCTAGCCACAGGCAAGACATCCGATGCCCTGGTCTATTATGATGCCGCCGTCGCCCGCGATCCCGACGACTACCTGACCTACTTCAAACGCGCCACCACCTACCTTTCCCTCGGCCGCACCAATCAAGCCGCCGATGATTTCAACAAGTGCCTGGCTCTTCGCCCAGGATTTGAGGGCGCCCACCTCCAGCTGGGCAAGCTCAAGGCAAAGCAGGCCGACTGGGAGGGCGCAAAGGAGCAATTCACCTTGGCTAAACTGGACCAGTCCTCCGCAGAGATGGCTGAGCTGCTTGAGGCACAGGGCGCCGCGGCGATAGCTGAGAAAGCGTTGGAGGACGGCCAGTGGGACGAATGTATCAACCAGGCCGGTGTAGCCATCATGGTCGCTAGCCGCGCTGTGTCGCTGCGCGAGGTGCGCAGTACTTGTCGGTTCAACAAGGGTGAGGTCGAGGAGGGCATGGGCGACTTGCACCATGTACTCAACCTGCGACCGGGCGACACCGCCCCGCATGTCAAGATCTCGGCCATTACTTTCTATAGCCTGGGCGACACAACACAGGGCATGGCGCAGATCCGAAAGTGCTTACACTCTGATCCGGACTCCAAGATCTGCAAGAAGCTCTTGAAGGAGGAGAAGGCCATTGAGAAGACAATCGCGAAAGTTGAGAAGGCCTTTGCCAGGAGTCAACCGGTCGGGGGAGTCAAGATGTTGACTCCTTCTAGCGAGGACGCCGGCGTGATCAAGGAGGTCTCGGAGCAGATCGCCGAGCTCAAGAGGGACAAGTACATTCCCGAGGGCACACCGAGTGCACTCCTCACAAGGCTGGTGGAGTTGGCGTGTCAGGGTTACTATGAAGTGAGTAGATAAGTTTCGTATTTCCTTTGGTGTACTGCTACTAACAGCGTCTTGCAGGCCAACACCAAAGCCAAAGCCGCCGACTACTGCAAACAAGCCCTCGAACTCAACGAAAACTCCCTCTACGGCCTCCTCCACCGCGCCAAGGTTCTCTCCGACACCGAAGACTTCGAGCCCGCCGTCAACCAGCTCAACAAAGCCAAAGAGGCCCACCCAGACAAAGCTAACATTGTCGACCCGCTCCTCCGCGAAGCCCAGATCAGCCTCAAGCGCAGCAAGACCAAGGACTACTACAAGGTGCTCGGTGTCGGGCGCGACGCGGATGAGCGCCAGATCAAGTCGGCCTACCGCAAGCTGGTGCAGAAGAACCACCCGGACCGCGCGCAGCGCAACGGCTCGACCAAAGAGGAGGCCGAGAAGAAGATGCAGCAGATCAACGAGGCATACGAGGTCCTCGCGGACCCGGAGCTGCGCGCGCGCTTCGACCGCGGCGACGACCCGAATGATCAGGAGCGCGGAGGCGGCCACCACCAGCATGGTGGCTTCCCGGGCGGCAGCCCGTTCATGTTCCAACAGGGCGGCGGTCAGCAGTTCCAGTTCAAGTTCGGAGGCCAGGGCGGGGGCTCGCCGTTTGGATTTTAAGGGCGTCGTTTCTCTTCCACTTTTTGAAGCATTGCTTTCGGATTGGCGTTGAGCAGGTCAGGAAAGCCGAGAGGCATGGAGTTCAGGGTTCACCCGTAGGTAGTGGCTGTCCAAGACATTGGACACGCATGCAGTACAGATGACAGGATGCTTTTTACATTACAGCCCGGGAGAGGACCACAACGGATATCAGTAGGCGTCTCATAATACAAGGACTTTTTACCACGTGGTCTCGGCCCTTCGTGTGCGGTGTCTCGTGCGTGCTGCCTCACGATAAGATACATTGGGCCCCAGTCTCACGGAGTGAGCTTTGAACACCTGGTCTTTGAAGCAGTGAGAAGCCACACCAAGTCCCAGACATGTAGGATCTGTACGAGGCCACTGCTTGTTCATCAAGAAGATACGGTGCACAGGTAGACAGGCAATCCACCGAGACTTAGGCTAATCCTTGTCAGGATGAGTTATGTAGTGCAAAGATTTGCTCGTCAAGGACCAAACAGCACTGGCACGTGCCTATCACCATTCGGTGGTCGTAAATCCAACTCCCATATGCGACGTAAATAGCGGTCAGGATGGAGCGCAAAGTCAAAATGGCAACATACATCAGCACAAGGTCAGTCGCACAGCCAGAAATGGCTGAAACTCTCTCTTTCTCTATGATTGTCGCAGTGCCCGCCGAGGCATCCATGTCTACACAGACTGCCTGAAGTCCCACAAGTTTTATGTCCATGGGCGCCTTTGGAAGTGCCCTTGCCATTCCTTTTCCGTAAATTGCAGAATCAAATCTGCCTCCGTGAGGTCGCCCTCGGCCCCTGGACGACTCCCCTTCTATACCCCAGTTTCCCTTGCCGATTCTTGCCCTGCCTCCCGGTGCAGCAGCTTTCCGACCCCCGAACGAAGTGGTGGCCAGGTTCTCGATAACATGGCGAGTGAACATGCATCATGTTAGATCGGGGGCAGCCGCCGGTGCTCATAGTTTTGCCTCAGTTGTCGCAGTGTTCCGGGCTCGGCGAGTCGCTAGAATCCTGCTTGAAAGAGCGCCTCTCAAGCTGAGTCGTTCTGGCGGATGAAGTAGGCCCTGATGAGCATCTTGTCAGCGATGCGACTAAGCACAATGATGCGACTTGATGCCACAAGTGAAGAAAGAGAATAGAACAATGCCTGATAAAGCAAATACATACTTGGAGAACTCGTATGCCGACCAGCAGATAGCCGTGCTAGGCATAGTCGTCACAACCCTCGGCCGGACGCCCTTGAAAAAGCCACGCAAACCCTCTCTCCGGTACAAAAGACTAGCAGCGGCCCTGAAGCTGCTGACTGTCCGCGCCTCAGCGTCCGTCGCGGTGCCTCGCGTCTGCAGCATGGTCTTGATAACGTCCATGGGTGTCGTCAAGCCAGCAGCGAAGCCACCGCCCACTGCACCTGCAACGCAGTGGGTCAAGGGGTCGTATTTCTTGGAAGGGTTCATGGTCGTGGAGATGGATTCGTAGGCGAGGAACTGGAGCGCAGTGAAGGGTACCGTCATGGAGAGGGTGGTCGGGTAGGAGACGTAGAATGCGCCGACGCCCTCGGTCCGGTAAACATACTTTGCGCAGTCGAACATGGAGCGGTACATTTTGGTAGAGTTCTGGATCTGCATGCGCTGCTTGATGACTGGTGGTTTGCCGGAAGCGTCAGCGCATTGTTCTTGGGGTGCGATAGAGAGAAGGGAGGGGGGAGGGGAACATACCATCAAACGGGTTCATGAGGGCGTCACTGGCAATGGTTGCGCATGCTCCACTGGTGGCTATCACAAGTTAACTCGGGCGCCTTTCTAGCGTCAACAGGGCAAAGTGATGATCGGGCTCACCTGCTGCCAAAGGATGATGCACGCCAACCTTATTCCCGCCCATGAGGTGCTTGACAGCCTCGTAGGTAGCGAAGTAAACGGCGTGGGCGGGGCCAGCACCGACGACAACACTAGACATGCCCCGCCATAGACTCATTATGCCCTCGCCGGTGGCCATCTTGTAGGTGCCCTGTATAACGCCATTGTAGACAGCAGTGGGATTTGGATTGAGGACCTGCATTCGAGTCTGATATGGGGATGATGCGCGTCAGTCTATTGCCCAGCTATGCCAAGGCACAGAAAAAAGTAGGAGGGGGCCCGCCAAACCTTGATAGCATCAATGGGGTACATGACAGTGTGTTCCTATTCCCGCGGTCATAGTCAGAGTCGTGGCCGTCGGAGGAGAGTGGTTTCTGGTGTGGTATACTGACGGCTATGCCTGCGAAAGCGCCTGCTGCCATGTTCTGCAACAGGGAGAAGTTGGGCGGAAGGGATTCATAGCTATTGGTGATGAGGGCAAGAGTCAGCGCGAGGGCAACCAATTTGCGTCCAATGCCTAGACCACTGCTGGCAGGTATTTGTATGACAACATACTCGTAGTCCTCTTCGGGCTCAGCATTGGGCTGGGCCATCGGGGCCGCAGCGGCAGATGCTGCGCCGACCGTCTTCTGGTAATCCAGATTGACGATGGCGACGGGCCGGGGGGATCCTTTCGTGGGCGCGCAAGGGCGTGGGGTCCAAGAGGGGGAACACCTTCTTGGCTATATCTTTTGCGGAGGTGTTGTCGGCGCGTATGTGATGTAGTATGCGGTCCGTGAAGAAAGAAGTACACGACACCGGCCGATTGTGCCGAGTTGAGCTTCTTGGTGACGCAATGACACTGTCTAGCGACGATTTGGAGGCCGGGAGGAGGTGCGACGGATGTGAGATCGAGTAGGCAGGAAGCACAGCTTGTATGTGAATTATCGCAGCTCAAGAGACTGCACTGTACTAGTACCTCTAGGGACTGGGAGCCCCGTGATGGTGAGTTCAAAAGCTGGAGGCGAGGAAAGAAGAAGCGTAGGAGCGGCAGGAGGGTGGATGAACGCTTGGGCAAAACTCAAAACACTGGAGCGGCGAGGCGGGATCCGGACATTACAGTACGGGACGGAGAACTGCCCAGCGTGTCGAGGTATTCCCTATCCTTGAAGCCACCCACAAAACAAACACTCCCTTTGTCTGCGAAAGTATGTAGAGGAATAATGGTCTTGACCCAAATTGCACACAGAGTCACACACCCAAAGACAACCAACATCGAATTACAGAGACGACGATAGCATAGTATGCCTGCCATATAGGCACTACCTATTCCTAGGTATTATACTTTTCTCGCGCCTCCTGCCGGACCGGAGCTGGCGGACAAGGGGCAACTTTTTATTATGTGGGGACCATCTCCAGCGCCGCAGTACCTTTACTGTACAGTACGGTGCACGCAAAATACCTCGGCTTGATAATGCACAATCAAAAGTTGCCTAACCTCTCCTTCTTCCTAACAAAATGCACTTTGCATACTAATGTTTGGGGAACTTCCAGCAACAACTTGCCCAGCTACACTGTACAGTACGTATGACCGGTGTGTGTCTTGCCTGCAGCGGACGAAGATCTCGTGCAACGTTTTGAGCTGGGGTACCTACCAGTACTCTGGTACTGTATGAAGTCCAGTACTCACACCTGGGCACCCATCTCGTGCTGCCGGGAATGTGGTCGAGACCCTGGCTTATTCGGATCTGATAACGAAAACACGGGGTAGACGGAGTACAGGATGACAAGCCGACAGGTCAGCGCCGTGTGTTATCAGATCGAAATTCGAATCCTCTTCACTTCATCCTATCATCCCACGGAGGTAACGAACAGGCCAATCCTTCAGCCATCAAACGCCAAACCAGGAAAAAACAAGAAGAAGGGGTGTACCAAACCATCTCGCTAGTTTCCGCCTCGCGAATTCTTGCCCACCGTCTTGCAATTTTGGTCTGAAAACGAGTCTTGGAATTTCTGGCCCTTGTTCCGACTCGCCGATGCGGAGAAAGCTTTCGCTGCGGCAAATTCCTCGTCCGAGCGAGCTATCAGGGCTAGGTATTTCAAGTACTACACCTAGCCAGGTACATAGTAATTAGGTAGGCCACTATAGCACATGGCGATTTCCATATCTCCGTATCTACCTAGAGCCTAGGAATTGTAGCTCGACCATGTCCGACATCTCCGGGTCGGTTCCGCGTCTTCGACTGCATCTTGCCACGTCAGGACCTTCACGGCACCGTCATGCAACCCGCAACCCGCAACCCGAGTCCAGTGTACTGTGCATACCGCTCTTATCCCATGCCCACGGTTCCTAATCAATGCACCATCACAATGAACGCCCCCATGAAAACAACCTACTCTCTCCCACCGTGATCCCTAAAAGTCATCATGTAGGAGGAGAGTCAGACCACTGAGTGCTGTGGCCGGTCACTCTGACGCCTCGATCCTGCAAACCTGCGAGAGTTACCACCCATCCTAACGCCTAGTCGTGTCCCCTCGTTTATCGATTGATTTGTCGTTGAAATTGATGCATCAGCCCCAGTACTCCTACGTCTCCTTCCTCCTCATTTACGCCACTATTCTCGTGAGTTTTGACCGGTCCCGTCTGCCACGCCGACTCATCCAGTCCGTGTCCACTTTCGTACACATCCTCGTCCTCCTGCGTCATAGCCTCTTCGCCATCATCCTCAAATCTCTCTTCGATGATGCCTTCTTCATGTCCAGCGCCGGACCTCACTCCATGCCGCGGCCGAGATATGCTCTTCCCCAGCTGGGGCTGGTGGTGCGGGTCGAGGAGTACAGAGCTCATAGGTGAGAAGGACGGCACTTGCGGCCCAAAGTTGGGCGTCCTTCCTGCCTGCAAAGGGCCACCCGAAGTTCGGTTTCTGGCTCGGCCCAGCTCGCTGCGGCCAATTCGCGAAGCAGCCAGGTCCCCGCCGCCAAGCATCGAAGATTGGAGACCAGGCAAGGTCGGAGGGGGTTGGAACTGTGGCCGCACGCCGGGTGGAAGGTGGCCTGGAATGCCCGTCTTGGGGTTGACAACATAATTATCGAGGAAGCCGTAGAAAGAGGCTGCCATCTTGCCATGTTTTGTCGCGTAATAATCCCCACGTACGTCGGCGCTTGGTTCTGGCTGCTTAGGGAGCTTCTTGAAGTCGAAAACTGCAAATGAGCAGACGTAGCCAAGCCCATCCACGTGTATGGTGAACTCTCGAAAAAAGTCGACAATCTGGTCGCAGGACCGTGGCAGACTGATACACAATATCAATGGTGCGATCAGGATACTAACAATCTCTTCCACGAAAATGACCACCTTGTTTTTGTAAAGACCGGAAAACTCAGTCTTGATATCGTAGCTGTGGAGCCGAGATTTCCAATGTGCTGGTTCATAGTGGGTGTACTGTATCACCTGCCGCAGCGCGTATTCCGGGTTCACCACCACATCGTCCTCCGGAATCATGCCTCGAGCAAATGCCCAGATGCCCGCGAATACGCTTAGGTAGAAGAGTGCGGTCCGATCATGGGTGATTTCGAATCCGAGAAATAGTTTGGGATCGATCATGGTCGCAACGACCAAGACTGTCGCCAAAGATCCAGACACGAACGCAGCTGTCCGCGCCAGCCGCTCTGTCATGACGCTTGGGAACTGGTCAAGATATCTTTGAGCGAAAGGATGGGACATATTGACGCGCTCTTGAAAAATATGAGGGAGCTCGTTGAACTCTCTGAACTTCCACTCGGCGAGAGGTGTATACGCTCGCGTGCCCAACGACGATGGGTTCTTATGATATTCCTACAGGGCAGATCAGCGATTGAGTCTGGGTGATCGAGGGCTTTTATACAATACCCACATGGAAATACGTCAGGAAATGCATGATGAATAGATATCCTGCCATGAAAGGGGCAACGATGAGCGTCATCACAGCGGCAAACATGAACCTCCCTCGAAGCTTTTGGCTCAACTGTCCGCGGCGATCGACCTTGAGGAACTCCTGGTTGACCTGGCCACGCTCATCGAAAACGAAATCCATGATACTGAAGTTCAACGTCCATTCAAGGAGACGGGACAGAAACTGGCGATTTCTGAGAAAGGGAAGAGGAATCGACAGGTCGAGAACATCCTTGTTGACGAGTGCGATAAGAAAGTTCTCCCTCCGCATCAAGCGGTTGGCAATATCGTGCGCATCCAGCCTTTCTTTCGACTGACTCCCCAGCATTTTGTGGCGGTGCTCCGCAGTCTTTGGGTTTATGTCCCTAAGATCCATGATGCGCGCAACCGTGTCCTGCCAGGAGACAGTCTGCATGTCGGTCTCCGGGATTCCAAGAAGATGCACGAAGAAGTCCCGCATGTTGAACAGGCGTCGGAGATCCAAAGGCACTTGGATGGCTTTCCAGATCCAGTAGAATGCTGTGATCCAGAGGGCAAAGTTCCATGTGCCTGACATCTTTTTGGTGCATTGGGGGATGAGGACTTGGGACGTAGTCTTGCTGGTCGGTATTTTCGGGTAGTCGACGCATTGCGTCAGGAAGGTCAGGAGGATGGCGATGAAGCCTATTTCGACAAGGTGAAGTAGGCGATCGAGTAGTATGCACCAGAATCCATTTCCACGATAGTAATCGTATACGTTCTGTATGAAACTGTCGAGGTTATCCACATTTGCCCACCTCCACTCAGCCTTTTGCTTTGCTGTCCCAATCACTGAACTGCCGATGATTCTCGGCTCCACACGATTGCGTGCCGAAGGTCCGGGGATAGTGGCGTCTTGGTGCAGTCGTTGCTGATTCTTGGTTGTCTCCCATTGTGCACGATTCCTCTTCGTCGACGGGCCGGGAACGGGCGCATTCCTCGGCCGGGTTGTTTTCCTGGAGACTTGCCCAGTCTCTGGTTTGTACAATGTTTCTCTTTGGTGAGGTTCGATGAGCAGCGAAGCCGGCACTTCGTTATCATCGTCATCATCTTGGGGCCATGCACCATTCCCTCTATTGCCCCTGCTTCTGCCAGGGCTGTGACGCGCCTCACTGGCCATTGTTGTTCTGCTGTTCTCGATGGCAAGGGCATTGGGGTCTATTTCGTCGTCTTGGAAGTAATGGTTCAGGTTCTCCTCGTCCATAGCAAGACCAGCTTGATCTTCCACGTCAGGGTCGTCTCTAGCGCGAAGGCCGCCATAGAAGGAACGTTGCTGGCTTGCGGGGACGAGCCGGGAGAACATGTTGGACGCCATCTTTGAAGTCAGGTAGGTATGGGTAGATATGGGCGACGTTTGGTCGAGGCCTGGCTCAATGTGCGATCATAATAGCACTTGCACCATCGTTAGAACCGCAGGTTCGGTCGGGGAGAGGTCGAATTCGCAGAGCAGGTGTTCGTCAAGGCTGATGCAGGAAGGGTATCGTCGTCAAAATGATTGGAAGTGTTTCGTGGGCAGCCAGGTAATCTTGGAGAAGTGTAGAAAGTTCCAGCTCGCAGTGAGCTTGATCAACTCTTAGTACGCACGCTGTATCTGTAAGGTCTGCGCGGTGATATGCCATGTGACAGAGCTGTCATAAACGTAAGGTCACTTGGAGGGGACGGGTGACGGAGATCGTGTACGTGGGGCGCATCCCTGCTATCTGCCACTCTCTGCCTGGTACTGTGTAGGCCCATGACGGAGCAAGCTTAGCAGCTGAGCGCCAAACACGGAAGGCGGTAAGAGCTCTGCGTGCACCCATTAACATCCCTGTCTTAACAGCACGATGGCTTCATTGGCCGCACAACAATTCAGCTTCATTACTCTACCTCCTACTATACAGCACTCATCTTCTTCTTAGTCTGCTCAAAAACTAAGTCGCCAATCCTCGCAAGAACGAGACTGGCGCGACTCTGACTCTGACCGACACAAGATCCCGGATCCAGCCCCAGCCTTTGGCCCTGGTCTAGGAATTGTTGAATACTCACATTCTTGCTTGTGCCCATGAAATCCACCATAGCTACACATGCCTAGGTGAAGAGGACGCGATCATGACGGCCGACTCTCCCCTCACTCTGAGCCAACTTCCTCTCCGCTTATCATCGCCCGCTACTGGCACCGACAGTGTGCCCCACACACCAACAACAGCCTCCTCTTCGAAGGGCCCGAACGCCTTCTCCTCCAAAATCACCGCTGTGCTTGCAGCGTCTTATGCCGACTCGGATTTCAGAGATGCACTCTCCCTACTGGACGAGCGCGGCATCACCAACTCTGCTGCAACACGACGGCAACTACGCTTGAGTCTGCAAAAGGAAGTCATCGAGAGCAATGGGGACATCATTTCGGAGTTCGGTAAAGTTTCTGACCAGCTCCGTCGCATCGGTGCTACCATCAACAAATTGAATAAGAGCTATGACGAGATCAAATCGCACATCTCTGCAGCTCATGAGTCCACAGGCTCCGTTATCCACGATGCCTCGTATCTCATGACCCAACGCCGCCAGGTGGAGACCAAGCAGCTGCTGCTCACTGCTTTCAACAGCCATTTCCTGCTCTCTGAGCAAGAGCTGACGACTCTTACCTCAACTGCTGAGCCTGTGGACGACCAGTTCTTCGTGGTTCTGACCAAGGCGAAGAAGATACGCAAAGACTGCGAAACCCTGCTTGGATTCGAAAACCAAGCTCTCGGACTCGAAATCATGGAACAAATATCGAAGAATCTGAATTTAGCCTTTCAAAAGCTATACAGGTGGATTCAGCGCGAATTCAAGACTCTGAATCTGGAAAATCCGCAAATGGGGTCCCCGATCAGACGTGCTCTTCGTGTGCTGGCCGAGCGGCCGTCACTCTTTCAAAGCTGCTTAGATCTGTTTGCCGAAACGAGAGAACAAGTCTTATCCGACACTTTCTACACAGCCTTGACCGGGTCGTCTCATTCTGGGGTGCAAGACCGATCAGTGAAGCCAATTGAGCTGGCGGCTCATGACCCGCTGCGGTACGTCGGAGACATGCTGGCTTGGATTCACTCGGCCGCGGTCAGTGAACGGGAGGCCCTGGAAATTCTGTTCGTTTCCGAGGGTGATGAGATTGCCAAAGGGATCCAAGCAGGACGGGAGAATGAGATATGGCATCTCGTCGAGGGTGGGGATAGCGAGGAAGCACCATTTGAGCCTGTCAAGGCCTTGAACGAACTGGTGGACCGTGACATGTCTGGAGCTGCTCGGATATTGCGCCAACGGGTGGAGCAAGTGATTCAGACCAACGAAGAGGTCATACTGGCCTACAAGCTAGCAAACTTCCTGAACTTCTACCGGGTCACCTTTGCAAAGCTACTCACCGCAGATTCCGTCCTGGTGGAGTCACTGCAAGGTCTCGAAGCAGAAGCTTTGCGCCAATTCCGGTCATTGATGAGGGACTACGTTGGCAACATTCAGTCAGAATTCCAGCAAACGCCTTCGAATCTGAACCCTCCCGAATTCCTGCACGAAGCGTTTGAGCAGCTCTCGGCGATAATGAAGACCTATGAAACCTCCCTCACTTCCACAGACAGCCGCGAGGCCGACTTTCTCCCGATCTTGGCCGAATCTTTCGAACCCTTCATGTTAGGCTGCAAGACCATGGCAGAGACTCTGGAGCATCCGTCGAATTCGATTTTCACCATCAACTGCGCAAACGCGGCCATCGCTGTACTATCAATCTATGACTTTACAAACGGGCGCGAAAATGAGCTTCGTGAAGAGGTTGATAGACATGCACAGGCGCTGGAAGACAGCCAATATTCATTCTTCAGGAGAGAGTCTGGACTGGACACACTGTTCAACAGCGTTGAGCCGCTCTCGGAGACAAAGGAAGACATACAAAAGTTGAGATCACTGGAAGCCTTCCAACCGGCGTCACTGGAGATAGCGAGTCGTACTTTGGACAACTTCCTCGCTTCTGCTCTGATGGATGCCATGGAGGCTCTGCAACAACTTCAGGACTCGCGTCTTGCTCGGGACATCACAGAACAGGCGGCTGAGAGGTTCAGCACGGACTTTGAAAGGCTTGAGTTCATGCTCATGTCGGCGGATGAGTTAGCTGAGCTGGATGAACACCCAGATGACGAGAGTCAAGAAATTCAGGGTCTGCGTAGTGCATTTCCAAGGACTGCTGATGAGATCCGGGTGTTGCTTTCTTAACACCGTATATAGGGAATCAGTGCGTGCCTGGTCTATCCAATCGAGTCAGATCTTTGATATAGAGATATCGTTCACGGACGTTTCCGCGGACGAGAGGAAACAAAAAGAAGTGTGCCTGTTTTATGTATGCTGTAAATATGTGGACTTGACGTAATGTAAATGCAGTGTCATGTCCAATGTAACCAATGTATCTATTGACACACACACACACACACACACACACACATACCCAACATTATTTTTTATCCATCACCCTTTTCATGTCACACAATGAGGTGGCTTGCTGTGGATATTGTGTCTATTCTTAGGGCAGTTGTGGTCTCGCTAGAGGTCAGAGGGGGGTTGGGGTTGTTACAGCTGATCCGGGCACCTGGGCTCTTGGCTGGGTAGGTATACCTAGCGGGCTGGGCAGCTTTGTTGGACCCTGCGAAAGTTACCAAACCTCGGAGGTGGTATTTGACCTTAACACAACGCATAACACCACCCCCAACTACGTCACGCTCGGCCGTTTACACTTGCATCCTAACGGCCAACCCGTCAGGCGCGTCAAAATCGAATCCCTTAATGCGTTCATGCTGGATAGAAACAATTGACCGGCCCTAGGTTTCACAGTAAACTGCGCACTGCGCAACATCAGAGCAGCGAGCCGAACAAAACGCCCGATCCCGCTCACCACAGTCACACGACTTACACTTCGCGCATGCCTGGTTCACGCTTCTGAATCACCTAGTGTGGGATGGTCTGGCTAGCGACACCATGCTTCGAAACAAGGCAGCTCTGCCTGTCCTGCAGAAGACATACGATGAGAGCTACTTGACATGTTCCACGGCTGTATACTATGAGGGCCAGGTAAGAATGATTCCAGAGGCCTCTCTCTCTCTCGCTCTCTGTCTCTGCCTATGGGCCCTCCCACTAACACCTCTCCAAAGGGCGACGAGAAAGAGGCAATGCGATGCTGGAGGAGCGCACTCGATAGTATCCACGACCACCAAGCACACAAAGTCACTCCTAACTATATCCCCAAATCCGAGACCGAGAAGGCCCTTATCGAGAGTCTGAAAAACCTGGAACGTCAATGCAAAGAGCGCATCGACCTACTCGAGGCCCTCAGAATATCACGCGCAGACGATGTTAACTCGATTCCAAGAACGCCCACAGAGGGAACATTCTCCGAGTACGCCGATTCGCCCAACTCGCAAGCTAGGCGTACACCCAGCAAAGGTTGGATCGGCGACGGAACGATACCCGCCATCACGTACCCCGAATTATCACGACCTTCCCTACCGCCGCGACCCGCTTATATCTCTAGAAGCTCCTCCGAGCAAGCTGTAGTTGCGCCCAGATACAGCAGGGCCGACGCTGGCGAATCGTCATCTTCGTCAAGGCTACCTTCCTACTACGCAGACGCTCGGGGCAAGCCTTCACGGTCACCTAGTCCCGAAAAGTACACCATGCGGACAACTCTCCGCTCTAGCAAAGGCGACCGTTCAATCAAGCGTCGGTCGGCCCCCCGAATGACAGATGAGCCGGGCGCAAGCAAGGCTGCGACACTGGCCTGGGGTGCCCTTGGCCTCAGAGACAGATCATCACAGGGACGCGATCCTGTGACGCCATCCGACAAGAGACCCCGGTCGTATTACGACAGTCCTGAGAGCAGTGCACGGAAGACCAGTGGCTCTCCTCCGCTCCGGCAGTGGGACAGTCATTCTCGGAGGCTCGTGAAGCAAAGGAGCGAGGATGAGGAAGAAGTAGAGGTCACAGATACCGCGGGCGCGTTGGAGACGCGGCGCAGTTACGAACGGCTTCGCCCAGAAGAGTCAACTTTTGGTCCCTCTGCACTCTCTGTCAGTGCGGCCTCAAGTGCTCTGAACAGGCTACAGGATCCTCGAGATGGCGAGCGCACAACGCGACACCGCCCACGCTTATCGGATCGTCTTACGAAGTCTGTGTCACAACCGGCATGGAACGATGAGATATCGAGTCGGCATCAGAGCAAGAGCAACAGCAGTACCAGCCTTCCCATCCATCGAAAGCCAAGCAAGTCCCGCCGTGATAGTCCCAATTTGGACCGTAGGCGGAAATCAACACCCCTTCGGCGAACTGCATCCGACACCAGCGCAGAAGAGAGTGACTCGGGCTTTGCGTCGTCTCGTCCCCGGCGGAAACTTTCACAGAAAATCGCACGGAAGGAGCCAGCTTTGGTCGGTGCCTCCCAGGAAAATCCACGATCTCAGTCACGGCACCCGTCAGATGAGTCGGCGGAGGACGACTCAACCCCCGAGGCAGTGTGGAAGAAGAGGAAGTCCGCAGTTCTGAAGAACCTGCCCCCGGGGATAGACAAGACTGCGGCGCAGCAAATTTTGAATGAAATCGTAGTGCACGGCGACGAGGTTCGTTGGGGCGATATTGCCGGGCTGGAGGTGGCAAAGAACGCGCTGCGGGAAGCTGTGGTGTATCCGTTCCTGCGGCCCGACCTCTTCATGGGACTTCGGGAACCAGCAAGAGGCATGCTATTATTTGGACCACCTGGGACTGGCAAGACAATGTTGGCGCGAGCTGTGGCGACAGAGTCGAAGTCGACGTTCTTCTCCATCTCAGCGAGCAGCCTGACGAGCAAGTACCTGGGAGAGTCAGAGAAACTGGTGCGGGCATTGTTCGGTCTTGCCAAAGTTCTCGCTCCCAGCATCATCTTTGTTGACGAGATTGACTCTTTACTCTCTCAACGCTCTGGATCTGGTGAGCACGAGGCAACTAGGAGAATCAAGACGGAGTTCCTGATCCAGTGGAGTGACCTGCAGCGAGCAGCGGCTGGTAGAGACTCGGGAGACAAGGAGAGGGGCGATGCCAACCGTGTTTTGGTCCTTGCGGCGACCAATCTGCCATGGGCTATTGATGAGGCCGCTCGTCGGAGATTCGTCAGGAGACAATACATTCCCCTGCCCGAGTCCGAGACGAGAGCCATACAGCTCAAGAATCTGCTCGGACAACAAAAACACAGCTTGACAGACGAAGACTTTGCGAAACTGGTCGAGTTGACCGATGGTATGTTTGCAATGCACAAACCACCCCAATGCTTGTTCATACTGGTCCTAATTGTCTTACAGGATTTTCCGGCTCAGACATGACAGCGCTTGCCAAAGATGCTGCCATGGGCCCGCTGAGGTCCCTTGGCGAAGCACTGTTGCATATGACCATGGATGATATCCGACCTATCGAATTAGGAGACTTTGTTTCCAGTCTGGGCACAATCCGACCAAGTGTCAGTAAGTCGGGGTTAAAGGAGCATGAGGCGTGGGCGGACGAATTTGGAGAGCGCGGGGGCTGAGGGCAGTTTGAGAAGGGGTTATAGTAGCGATCTGCATTGCATTCGTGGGTTCTGGCGCTGGAGCACAGAACAGCCTTGCCGGTATGGGGTGCTTGTGGCCAAATGCAATCAGCGCAGCAAGTTGTCCCCCGATGGCCTATGATGAATGTCGAACAAGTAGTACATGAGAATGGCATTGGCACAATTTAAAGATCGCCCCAGCGCGATTATGCGTCCGAGTCTCTGAAATCCACGACGCCTCGCGTCTCCCTGCCAAGCTCACTTCTCAGTCCGCCCTCTTTGCGGCAAGCTTCGCCAGCTTGGCCACCTCACGCTTTGCCTTCGCAGACTGCTTCTTCTTAGGTGTCCCCACCGCAGGCGTTGCTACGGCGGGTCCTTTTGCTTTGAGTGGCGTAGCTGTCCACTGCACATCCACGTCCTTTATCAAGTTCATCATGACCGCCATCCTCGTAACCTCCTCGGTGACCTTCTCCGCCTGGTTTGCCTTCGTGGTCAACCGCTCTGTCTGGTACCTCAAGAACTTGCGCTCCTTCTTCGCCTTAGCGAACAGTGCATGCTCTAATTCCCTCTCCTGTGCCGTCGGTACGGGCGGCCTCTCGTCAATAGGTGGGCCGAAAGGTGCTATTATGCGCGTCACGATGTGTCGCTTGCGCTTGGACGTCCGCCACCCGCTCAGGATCTCGACGACGTCGCCGGTGCGGAGCGAGCCGTTGGGGTCGTGGACGAGGTGCTTTTCCGGCTTTTTGAAGAACTATTTTGGATGGCGCCACACAGGTGAGTCGATTTGTTCCTGCAGCAGCTGCCAGGCACATGGGCAAGAAACCAAGAAAAGGGAGGGGGTGGGGGGGAGGGGGGAGGGATTCATTGACGCACCTTTTGGACTCTCTTATTCCATTCTTCCCCACCGACTCTGACCTTTGCCGTCTTCGCCGCTAGCCCCGCCGATACCACGACGCCGGTAAGGGTGTTGCCATTGCGCTTGGCCGCGGAGTGGAATACGAGCTTGGCCGCCTCGGGGACGGCTGCGAGGCCCGTGGAGGCCATTGAAGCGGGCGCCCGGGTCCCACCAGCCAGGGCGTTGTAGAGAAGTCGAGGCTGCCTTATTTTCGACGGTCGGTTTTGGTTTGCGTGCTCGTGGCGGGCGCACGTCGAAGAGGTCGCGAGTTACTGAGGAGCGGGTCCGTCGCGTTGGAAGATCGTTTTGGGGTCGAGATCCCGGCAGACCAAAATCTCGACATTGCGCCGGGTCGGCTCCGAAGTTGCATGGCGGAGCCAGCACTGAGATCTTTGCCTGCTTACTAACTTGGCAAGTCCCAGAATGGGACCATATGCGCAGTTTCCCAAGCTTGTCTGGATCCTAGAGATAAATGACTTCACTTCCACTCTGCACTCCCAAGCACTGGGGAAAGTTTTCTAACTGTCAATCAAGTACTACGAAGTCACGCCTTTGCGTTGAACTTAAACCTTTTTTTTGTCCATCGTGTTGTCCTGTCTCGTATGTTTGGCAATCTCAAGGCTATCGATACGGTCTTGCATATGTGAGTTTCTCTGTTCCTGGACTACTTAGTCTATTTCTCTTCCCAGCCCATGTCCATACGCTGTACTTGCACTTTCCAATCTGGAGTGTGCGAGCGTAAATGATTCTACTCGTGGGGGCCAGTACCTCCACAATCCTCAGACGTTTGCGGATATTCTCGCGATTGCTAGCCAACACTATGCAGTGAAGATTCAAGACCTCAATTTGTACTGCACCTGGTACTCTCAATGACGTTGTTCTTCTCTATCCATACACATGCCCTCGCTTCTGAAGAGAAACTCGGGAGCATTGTAGTTTCCCACTTACAGCTACTATGGTCTGAATAAGATAGTGGATGAAAGAGGGGGAATGGCTGATGGATTTCTGCAGTCTCTCGTGTGAATTACCTACCTAGGTAATCTTGAAACCGTGTAAGACCATTGGCCAGCCCTCCTAGCCCGTCTTCACAACGTAAGAAATGTTGCGTAGTCAACATGACCCACGTGGGTACAGACGTTGATCTCGGAAATATTCGACTGATGGTACCGACTCCCGAGCACATGCAGTTGGCATTGCGGATTTCGGATGGCGGATCATCCGAAGCGATATGGCCGTTCCCTCGTCTCAAGTCTTGGACCAGGATGGCAAAAGAGCTTAGCCTAAACAATGTGTCGCGGATCATTGCAGATCGCACAATCCAACGACGATGTCACCAAAATTCAAAGCCGTCGACAAGTCGACAAGTTGACAGTAACTTGCAACCTTGGTTATGGTAAGGAGGGCTAGGGCTAATTTGGTAGTCGTAGTGTTCTATACAGTCTGGCGATGCCGTCGTGTCTACGAAGGGTTAGGCTACGAATTGAAGGATGCATGTAGACCTAAGACCAGATGCTAAGTAGGCACCTGGGGAGTAGGAGAGCAACATGAGACCAAGAGCACTGCATTACAGGCATTGGTTGACAGGGCATACTCGCCGCACTAGCTGGTAAATGTCTCGTCCCACAAGGTGTGCCACCTCATCTGAAATTGATGGGATGACCGGGTGCGTTGTGAGAATAGCCGCCTGTGTAAAGAAAATGTTCAGACTCTCATACCAAATAGTAGGGCCAGACAGTACACCAAGACCGGGAACAGGATGCGTACAGAGACAAAAATAGATACAAAAAAAATAGATGATAGAATAGGCAACTATGGCGAGCCGTGCCGTGTGCTGCATTACGAGTGACAGCTCTATGTACATTACAAGTATCTTCACACCACGTCTAACGCCCGTCGACAATAACTTTGTCACACCATTCACCAGGTAGAAAACGAGTCATCGTCTGCCCTTGACCCAAAGAATACTCTGGCCATCCCCAAAACCAGACGTCTCGGCCAGCCGCTGAAACGGTGGCTCCCTTGACAGCTGTCAAAGCTCGCTCAGGCGATGAACTCCCTGGAGGACAGACGTGCGAGGCGCGCACGCTTGTTGTTCTTGCCTTGCTGTCCCTGGCCTTGCTGCTGTCCCTGGCCTTGCTGCTGTCCCTGGCCCTGCTGTCCCTGGCCCTGCTGCCCCTGGCCCTGCTGCCCCTGGCCCTGCTGCTGTCCCTGGCCTTGCTGCTGTCCCTGGCCCTGCTGTCCCTGGCCCTGCTGCTGGCCCTGGCCCTGCTGCTGGCCCTGGCCCTGACCGTTGTTGCCACCGTTGTTGTTCCCATTGCCTCCGTTGCCTCCACCTGCAGCCACAGTGAACTTCGTGCAGTCATCCTGAGATCCGCGCTGGGCGACGGGCATGATGACAGGCTGGTGGTTGGCCGAAGAAGTCAATGTGCAGAGACGGAAGTTACCAGCTGGAAGACCCCCAACAACATCGGCGCTCAGAAGACCCTGGTTGTTGCCAGCGTCGTTGATACCCTTGAAGAAAGCGAATTGAGTCGCATCCGGAGGAACATTCGGGTTGAGGGAGTTACCCAAGTCTTGAACCTGCTCTGGAATTAGACACTTGCGTCGACGTTACCCTACTTGAACGGTGAGCTTACTGTAACGTGAGTGTGGCCAATGACCTGACCAGCGTCGTTCAGCTGCTGGGGAGCAGCGTAGTAGGTGGCATCAGCGTTGGTGAAAGAGCCGGCCTCCAGGTTCTGGGTCTGCACCGTAATCGTGAAGTCCTGCTCAGCGTCGACGGTGTCACCGTTCTTGGGGAATGTGATGATCGAAGAGATCATGTCGGCCTTGGCGGGAATGTCACCTGTTCCCTTCTGTCAGCCTGGTTATGTCACACTTCTCGTTGGTGGTATCCGAATCCGACTCACCCATCACGATACCGTTGCAAGAACCATCGGTGATCTGGAGACCGTTGGTAAGGGTCTTTCCGGCACAGAAGTTGATGAAGTTGTTCTTGCTCGTCGCCGACAGAGCCTGTCCATCCTCCGCACCAAGACCGTCACCACCATCCAGGAACGATCCGGTCTGAATGGCGTCGTCGGAGAGAGTCGTGCTGTCTGCGTCGTTGTTGTTGTTGTTGTTGTTGTTGTTCTGAGCTACGGCCAGGGCGAACAGCGCCGTGGCGCTGAAGATGGCCTTGGAGTACATCTTGAAGGGCGTGATTGGGAGAGAAATGAAAGTGAACTGACTAAAAAATGACCAGCAGAACGTATTACTAAAAGAGTATAAAGGCACGGTCAACGTGTTCCTCGGTGATGTAGAGAGCGAGTGAATGTGCAGCGTCCAGACTGGTGGGGAGGGGGAGAAATAGGGATGAAAAAGGATATCATCGAGGGGGAAGCACTTATATGAGCTGCAAGCCCGCGCGGGAAACATCTTGGCACGGCCGGGAGGAGTTTGATTGACATGAGTGACATGGACATGGCAGTATGGATGGAAGCGATCGTGCTGTGCTTTAGGGTGTGGCGATCCCGTTGTTTTGAAATTTCGATGTGACGGAAGGCTTGTCGCAGAGGCTCAACACATAGTACTGTGTTGTTACATGGACTGCACCGAAAACCGCCAGCCAACCGGAGCTAACGTATGCATTGTAGTTCTAGCACGGACGTTGGAGCTTGAGAATCCTGGTCCTGGAAGTGAGGCTCAACTCTGAACTGTTCAATGGGGGAACGGGGGACAACACCCAAATCTTGCTTCAAGCCCGATGGTGGACGGATCGGTGACGCTATGGCTGCTTCTCTCGCTGCTTTCTTCAGTATACACAGTAGAATATAAGTAGCAAGGATATCTAGCTCCCAGTGCCGTGGTATGAGGGCCAAAACCGGCGCACATCCCGCGGATACGCTAAAGCAGCGTAGGCGTTTGTGGGCATGCCTGAATGCGCGTGTTTCCGATGACATACTCTCGCCAGATTGAATTAAAAGGCTTTAAAGTCCAGTTGGCATATTTGGAGTGCACCTGGTAGATGAGTAGAGACGAAGTTAGAGGGGCGCGCGGATGAAGGAGACAAGATGAGAAGATGAGGTGACGTTTGTGTGGGTCTCCCCGTTCGTGGGGAGGCTCCACCACGGGTCTCCACTGGTCCCACCGTCAAAATAAGCTTAGATTTACGGTTTGCGGTTGGATGCTTGTCACAGACTGTTCACGGCCTTCATCGCCCAGCACCTCAATGCCAGCAACCAGTGCTCATCCGCTGATGAAGAGAACTTTTAGAAGGAGCTGCACTTGCATATACAGTACTTAGGTATGTTGATATCTTTATCGTCACCTGTAGAACCCAAGCAGCCACAATACACATATTTCAAACATTGTGAAAAACGAAGCATTTGCCACAAACGCTTAACTAGTGCCGAGGTGCCAGTTCTCAATGCAACCAATGCCAACTATCCGCACCTTGGCTTCGCTGTAAGTCATCGAGTCTTTGCCTACGTATTGCGTAGCATGGAGCACATGGCACAAACATTGGCAGCCTTGCCCAGCCTCGCCCAGCCTTGCCCGGTCAGATTGACAGTCGGGGTCCCTTGGAACTGGGCCAGCAACCCGTTCTGTTACACTAGTCCTTGATCGCAGCGAGCGAAACAGCCTTCGTCACAGAACTGACCAAGCCACCCAAACCTCGCAAGGCTCCCGAGCCCTTCGGCACCACTTCCGGACATTTCACTGCTGGATGTGTTATCTCCGGAGGTGACGTGACTACTCAGCTGGTGTTCCAAGTCTCTATTTCAACGCTGTGCTCCGTACAATGTGTGTATCACATATCACTTGCAGCACAGCTTGCGTGTGTTGGTGACAAAATCGATCTGATCTGTGTTGGTTCTATGCTGAAGAGGCTGTATCTGTTATCTGGTATCTCTGAAGAACGGGGTCCACGTACATGTGCGTGTCTTTTGTGGGTGGAGACATTGCCAACGTTCGCGGTTCGGACGGAAACATGCTTGGACAAGGCTTGACGGTTCTGACATGCAGACATGGCGACAAGGCTGTAAGGCTGCTTCTAAAGTTGCTAAATATCTCCGAGACCTTCAACTGGGCGAAACATTGGTGAAGGCTATCGAGGTTATTCTTGGCAAGACTGTGTACGCACGGAACCTCATTTCTTCTCCTACAAGCACAACCCAAGGACTGCAGCTGTCCATCCTCTCCATAGCGCCTCCGGTAGGTAAATGCCTTCCGTGCAGGGCGTCAGCATTTGTCATGCCACTTGCACCACCATGGCAGTAGACCTTCTACTCTGGCAGTGGAGGCATTTTAGACTCGCCTGACAGTGACACCTCGGTACTTTGTTCATCTAGTGGGCCACGTTATGTACGAGCCTACATAATAAGTTTGGGCAATGCTTGGGCTATTCCACAGTGCACATCAGGCAAGAACAAGCGGTCGCGTTCTGTGCGACGTAAAGCTCTGGTCCTTTTGATGACGCGCACCTGAAAGCTTGATAGAGTAGGTTCATTCTACCATATGAAGGGACATATGCTCAGCGTATCTTTCTGGGAGACATATGAAATCTTTGACGCACGCATGGAGACAGAGCGATTGGAAGAGGCAGATGTGATATGGGACGAAGACGAAACGCCGATCAAGTGTGTAGAAAAATGCCGAAGTTTGCTGGCCAGGAGCTGGCCAGTCTTGGTCAGCTGTCTCAATACCAAGAAAGTATCATAAGAAGAAGGCACATTCTCCCTACAGCTCGACGTGCGCCTTATGCCAAGGGCGGATCGTGCTTCTACTGCGTGCTTACCTACTGTGTCACTCTCCTCCCTTGAATCAACAATCTGCAGTAGGTCTGCAGTCCTCAACCCGTAAACGACGAAATTTACTGGGCGATCGATTCCGTGCAAAGCAGGTCAGTAGACCCGCATCGATGAGCCTCGGCGGCATCGTCGTAGAGGTGTGTACCACATGTATTACATGATATATTCAATCTCTTGGTCTCTGGCGACAAAGTTGTCCAAGTAGAGACTGGGAAGAGTTGGAAACGAATGCCGCGAGTCGGTGTGCCTAAATGGGACTGAACAGCGGAACTCCGAGTGGAGACAACTGTAAATACCTAGGTATACAAAGTACCTACCTACTCGGGAGTCGGATCCCGTAGGATTTGGCCAGACAGCCAGGAAGGATTATTAGTCCGAGATCTGGTTGTATCTTGCTTGTCTCGGACAGCTGAGTCCGAAACTATTGGCCAAGTTTCCCAATGGAGGGATGCACATGCTGAGAAGGGCGTGGCCGAAGACAGTAATGTCGGCGCCGGCGCGCTCAACACGGTGTGCGATAGGCGCCGGGGATTGTTCGCCGAACTTCCCCGCGCCGCTTCCCCGCGCTAAGAAAAAAAAAGGGAAAAAAAGGACACAAGGTTCGGTCCTTCTGTTCCTTCCGACCACGTCCGAGTATATATTGTTCTGTATTGTTCTCCTTGAATATTAACGCAACGCCTGTGAGCTGTACGACAAAACCTACTTGTCTTTTGACTGCTCGACCTCATCAACTTCAGCAGCACTTCGTACCATTTAGCAGCACCTCAGCCGCCGTCGCAGCGAATTCTGGGACTTCGTCATCCATCCGTGCGAGTGAACATCATCGCCGGCATTCTCGACATTTCGCCACACCCACTAGCAATTGCAGGGCTCAACATGGCTTCTCGTCCTTCTACTATGGACAGGCACAGCGGTATTAAGCGGCCTCGTACGTATCAACCTCTCATACCCTCGTGCGACGCTTCGTGTTCTCCCCGCTCGAACGGGCCCGTGAGTCCAAGGGTCCACGACAGCTCCCTCCCCCGATTAAGTGAAGTGCAGCCTCTCTGTTGAACAATGTTCCTTCCTCAATTGAGGCAGGCCACTTGTTGCACCCGAAACAGGGAGTCGAGCTGGCAGCCTTGGTGGAGGGGAGGGTCGGCCGGGGGTCCGCGCAGCTCAGCTCGGACGGGGCGGGGTGTGCACGGAGGCTTTCAAAGCTGGGGCAGCATTCACTGCAGATCCACCTTGCATGCACTGCAGCCTTGCTATGTGTTATCGATAGGCTATCGATATCAAGCCTTTCTGCTTCTTCACAGTCCACGCCGACCTGCAACTGCCCACCAATTATCAAACGCAACAGCACAAACCAACCACCACCCTCTCTTCTCTATCATTTCCAACCGTGGCCTAACGTTATCTACTTTCGCCATGTCAGGAACCCAGTCCCTCCCGCCTCCTGAGCTGCCGCAGCTTGTCGCCGAGCAGCATGTTCCCATCCCTTCGACCAACAAAGACTCGAAGCGCTTGATTGTCGTCCTGTCTCACGCCAGTCTCGAGACATACAAGTCCTCTCACGCCCGCTCTGGTCACATGGGCGTCCAGCGCGAAGAGAAGTACTCACTTCTCAACAGTGACGAGCACATCGGTATCATGCGCAAGATGAACAGGGACATCAGCGAGGCGAGGCCTGATATCACCCACCAGGTTCGATCTATCCTATCCCCTCCAACCCGGCCGTTCATACCCCCATTTGCCTTCAGACGCGTCTGTAGGCTGCACTGAATTTGCTCGGTTCCGTCCTAACACGAACCTGCTTGCCGCCCTGCGGTGGCCTGCATTCAACATGCTATGCTCATCTTGGGTGACTGACGTTATGTGCTTCTCTTTAGTGCCTACTCACACTCCTCGACTCGCCCATCAACAAGGCTGGCAGGCTCCAGATCTACATCTCCACTGCCAAGGGTGTGCTGATCGAAATTTCGCCCTCGGTTCGGATTCCTCGCACCTTCAAGCGCTTTGCTGGTCTGATGGTCCAGCTGCTCCACCGTTTGTCCATTAAGTCCACGACCTCTCAAGAGAAGCTGCTCCGCGTCATCCAGAACCCCATTACCGACCACCTGCCACCCAAGTGCCGAAAAGTCACGCTCAGTTTTGACGCGGAGGTCGTCCGAGTGAGGAGCTACATCGACCAGCTAGACGACGACGAGAGTATCTGCGTCTTCATTGGTGCTATGGCCAAGGGACCCGACAACTTTGCCGACGCCTACGTCGACGAGAAGATATCCATCAGCAACTTCAGTCTTTCGGCCAGTGTCGCCTGTAGCAAGTTTTGCCACGCGGCTGAGGATGCCTGGGACGTTCTATAAGCTCCTGCTGATCAGCCTTGGCCTCGTTCGCCAGAACCAACGACCGAGCTTTGAGCATATATGTTGACTCAAATCCTTGATAGGAGTCAGGAGCAGTATGGAACAATGTCAGGCCAGCCTCACTGTGATGGCTATACAACATCAGCCATGATCGGTAGGCCTGGACCTCCAGCTTGGGTCGTCTGTGTTTGCACTGTGTTTTTCCAACCAAAACTTTGGGTGTTCAACAACGGATCCAAGAGCATTTTCAATGCTTGGTTAGACCACTTCAACTTGGTTAACCGTCAAAACTTCTTTGTGTCCTTCTTTCCCGCTGATAATCCACGGTCTGCTCGTGGCTAGATACTAACACATAGGCGTGTCTGGTGCTTGCGCATGGTACTTGTCATCTGGAGCTGGTGCCTAACTAGCAACTACTCAAGTTTACCTACTGAGCGCTCACAATCTGGAGGAGATCCCAGGACCACGAGTTCAGGCTGTTGCAGAAGACTGGCTTATGGTTCGGCCCGGCTTTCGAATCGAAGCCCGAACCACAGCAGAGGAATTATCGTGGAGACTGTGGACGGAATACTTCTAGTCAAGGTATCATGCCAAATCAAAATTGATATCCGGTAAATCCAACCCAAGCCCTCTCACCAAGATGATTGCAAACCGAGCAAGTAGCAATCTTCCCGCACATGGATTTGAAATTTTTCCTTTTGTGACACGCCAGCGACTCGATCTCTCGCAACATCCCTTGGGCCGCGCGCATTCTGGATCGTCCGGCCGGTCCGGCTGGGGAGGATCGCTCATTATTGCATTGGGCAACGGTTAGAGTTTTGCTTCTGCGAGTGAAAGTGAATCTGAGGCCACCCGATATTGAAGTGTCGACCTGGGGCCTAGAATCAACACATACGAGACAGCTGCACAGTCAGGCAGTCACAGCCCACCAGTCGAGAGCGGAACTGTCCTACCCCTAGACGTGAATGAGGTAGGTCTTGGGATATTCACGCGGGGACCTACTGCCTAGGTACGCTGCACAGAGGCCGTACGAGCCTGTTTAGATCGTAAGCACTAAGTAACACAGTGCCACGTCCTTACCACTATGCCAGCAACCGACCTGTCCCATCGTCACTACAAACTACCAATCCGGCACCCTTGACCACCGATTGCATGATAATTATCGGCAGTGTGACCACTCAACATTCTGCCATCGTCCCGGCCTGCCAGCCTGCCCGGATGCCAAAACCTCACCTTGGCTCAAACTGTAACGTATAAAGCTGAAGGCCTACGAGTGGGGCATCTTCGCTTCCGGCGGCGTCTAGAATCTCGCATCGGCTGTGAGGCTACCAATGCTGAGTGGCCGTCAAGTGTTGCTGAATATGCGGGCTCCTGCATGCTCCTCCGGGCCCCTGCGAATGACAGCCGTTTCTTCCCATTTCGCACTCCACACCTCCTGCACAGGCCTGACAGTCTTGCGCCCAGAAACATCCCGCCTTTTTTCTACATCGACCTCCACCTGAGAACCATGATCCATCCGATGCTTACCCCGTTGGTGGTCGTCGTCGACTTGGAAGGTTGGGCAGCACGATAGTACGCTGGGCCAACCAAGCCGGCAGCCCTGAAAGCCGTATTGCTAGGCGGTCCCGCTGCCTGGCTATTGCCAGCCCTCATTACTTGTGCACTTGTTTCCGTCTGACAGCCTAACAGTTCAGGGGGCGTGCACACTCAAGCTGGGGCAGAGCCGGGGCAGCTGGGCCGTCAACCCCCAAGCAACTGGCTACCCACTGTTCACACACACACCGTGAACCCGATAGGTACCACGTTGAGGCTGGGATGTGGAGCATCTTCCTACTCCATCGTCAGTTCACTGACAAGAAGTGACGTTGTCGGATTACTCCTGGACCGCAACTGTTCCGCGGCCCTTGCTGTGACGCCACTTTCTTCACACCACCACCTGGTGTGTCTTTCCGAATTCGTGGGTCTGCAGCTTCGGTGCATCTTGACGGGCGGCACTATGCATTGCCTGGCCCCATCTGCCCTACTCTAGTGGCTGGAATTTCCCCTTCGCTATACCAAGCTGTCGTGTTACGCCCTACTCTTGTACATATACCTCCATCTTCTTTCAGCGTCCCCTTTGGGTCTTTTGGTTCTGGTGTCACAACACCTTTTCCTCCCCGAAAGAAGTCCCCTTTCCGACAACCACGAGCAGAGCCACAGGCTGGGGTACTTCCTGCTGTGTAAGGCTTTTCTTTGTGCATCTGTCAACCGCCTGCGTTTGTGGGTTCGAGAGACCTAGAATTCTCCTGCATTTAAGGTTGAACCCTTTTTCTTGTGGCACAGGCCCGATGCTTCCTTTCCTTGAAGTGAGCCACCTTCCCTCGTCGTCCTCCTTCTATTCTACGGTCACACAGCCCTTGGGCTTGAGATACATATCCACGGCAAATAGTGCCTTGTCCTCGCCCAGCTCGCCATCCATCACATACGGCTTAGCCACCTCGCCACCGACCCCTGTCTTTGAGCTACGGCAGGTTAAGCCGACCGCTGAGAGACCGCTCAAGCTGTCACGTGTAGTCTTCTCTGCCACTTCTCCGAGCGTCGTAGAGCGTTTCGAGCACAAGGTCAAAGAAGCAGACGGCAGGGCGTTCTTGGACGAGAACCGGTCTGTGCTGAGCTTGTCTTCGGCTCCTGGCTCTCTAGACATCGCTGAGGATTGGAGATTGTCAGCAAAGACAGTCGATACGGACTTGGACGGCAACATCATGGAGGTCGTCTACATCCCACCTGCCACGTACCCCGAGGGCTACACGGGTTCTACCGTCAGGAAGACAAGCTCCAGCGAGGGAGAAATCAGTCGAATCATGACGTGGAACTACGATGTGGCCGCATCTGATGCAGCTGCTCGGGCGCCGCCGGCCATGTCATCTTCCACGATGTCCACAAGATCTCACACCTATGCGGAAGATGATTCAAGGCCCATCATCCGCCGCACCATCACCACAACGTCTACCACCTACCTGCCGGCAGAACCAGCCATTGCGACCCCAACTACTCCCTCAACGGGCTCTCTAGTCGGCACCTTGCTCGGTGTCGCCGCAGCCAGCGCCGCCATCGGCGCAGGCGTTGCCTACGGCGCCATGAAACACGAGCGGCACCGGAACGACCTCGAGCCGCCCTCGTTCCAGCGCCGCTCCACCTTCCCGGCGGAGCCGCTGGGCTACCGACCGCAGTACTCGGAGTACGGGTCTCCAAGAGAATACCATTCCGTGGCCGACCGCCGCCCTCCGCCCACGCTCCTGACCCGGTATCCCCACAGCCAGAGTCCTCGCGAGGGTGGCGGCGGCGACAGCATCTACGACGACACGCGCAGTCGGCACTCGTCGCGCGCCAAGGGCGTCTCCTCGTCATCCCGCACCCGCAGCGAAGTGTCCGCGGGCCGCAAGCCACTCCTGCTGACGGAGGCGGAGCACCGGAGCTACGTCAGCGGTTCCAGCGCGCGCACCAGCGAGCTGCTGGCCGGCGGCGACGACGCCGTGGTCTTGCCGCGGACGACGGGCTCGCGGGCCATGTCGGGCGCCGGCAGGTCATCCAGGTACAGCGAGGCGATGGCGACACCGGCCATTCGCCGCAGTAGCACGTACGACGAGGACAGGGACCGGGACCGAGACAGAGACAGAGATAGCTACGTGTCGAGCCGCAGCCGGCGCACGGCGAGCACGGTTCGCGGGCCGTCGGCGATGATGATGCAGCCGACGGCGCAGACCGAGTACACGACGACGCTGGTGTCTCGGCCCAAGGGCGCGCCGGCGCCGGCGAGTCGGGTGTCGCGGCGGGCGGACAGCTATGCGTCTGCGCGGGAGACGCCTGCGGGTGCGGGTGCGGGTGCGGGTGGCACGGAGGTGAGTGCGGCGAGGCGGATCAGGCTGCCGATGAGTGGGGTGGGCAGTAGCCAGGCTGGATATGCAGTGGATGACGATGTGTGTAGTATTGCGCCCAGTGAGAGTATTAGCTGTATTGGCTCGAGTCGGAAGGGGTCGCGGGTGTATGTGTGAGAGGACGGTTGGTGAGGTGAGGTGAGGTGAGGTGAGGTGAGATGGGATAGGAAGGGAAGTAAGAGGTTTGTATGGGATTTCCTAGTTCTCTGCAATTTTCTTTTTGTGTCTCTGGTTGGCATGGATTGGGCATGGATTGGCGCACAGGGAATGAACAACGAAAACAACAGATGATTATTGATTGGGGTTAGTTGATATTTCAGAGTTTCCAGTTACAGAGCCAGAGCAATCTGAGCCACATCCTTTGTGTTGTCAGTTTCTCTCTGTTTTCAAGAATAAATAGGCATATCGTTTAAGTACCTGATAGACCCATGAATAGTGTGATAGGAACCATGAGAGTGATTGCCACACACTAGGAAACAGAAAATGGTGAAGATGCTGGTAGAATCAGCGATATGGCCGGGTCCGGGGTTATTATTAGGATGCCGTGATCGAACTTGCCTGTGTCCGAAAATTTGGCTCCGGTCGTCGGCATGAAATGTTGACCGAGACCTTCCTCCTCCTACCTTGGTATTTTATTACTAACTTCTATTACTCCGTGTTTAACTGGCCTTCTCGAGTCCTCGCGTAGCTGGAGCATCACTTGAGCAGCAACATCAGAGGCATCAACTCCAGAAGTTGACATCCCAGTATCCTCATCCTCATCCTCATCATCACCAACATCGAACTATTCGTTGCACTGTCATCTCGTCTTCGGACTGTTCTTGCCCCCCAAGTCGCATCTCCCAAGGCACACAAAACACTGATTCAAGTAACTTCCCACCACTTCCCACCACTTCCCACCAAACACCAAAAAGGCAGTCAAGATGCCTCACATAAGACTAGGGGATTCCATTCCTCCAGACACGCCTCATGTGAGTGAAACTGCCAGTTCTTCTTACAATACCACAAACATCTCTAGGCTAACCGCACGCAATGCAAATGCCCCAGGCTGTGAGCGTCTCACTTCCAACGTGGAGGGACAACGTGGACTACGAGGAGGGAGCAAAGCGTGTCAAGGATGCCATGATAACTGGCTACCCGCGCTTCTTCGTCCACAAGAGCATCCAGGCCTTTGCTGCCGAGATTGCCCAGAAACACGGCCAGCCGGGCCAGCAGGCCATGCTATTCCCCAGCCAGCCCTCTGCCCAGCGGTGTGTTGCTTTCATGAAGGAAAAGACCCCTACTGCATTATTGGAGAACCTGGGTCTTGTCCACTTGGCTCTTGATCCCTCGAAACCGTCCTCCGCCTCGCTGAGGCCTATCAACCCCACCATCTCTGCCGTTCTTTTTGTGCCAGACGCTTTTCCTTACGCGAAGCAGTACTGGCAGCATAGCGGTGATGGCGTTTCCAGCAGGCGTGCCGAGTTCTGCCATGATCTCTTCACACAAGGTCTTCTTACTGCAAATGACTCACCCAAGTCTTCCCCTCCCACGTCACCTCTCCGCCAAATAGCCTGCAAGGGCCCAAGACGCTACCAACGGCCCATGTCCATCGACAATAATGGCACCTCCTCCTCTTCTTCGAGCCAAGTCAAGGCCAATGGTTCTACTGCTGCTAAAGACGACGGCGATGAGTCCTCGCGCTTTGTCGAGGAGCGCTTCGGTCGCAACTTGGACATCTCACTGGCCAATCGCGCCAAGATAGCCATCAAGAGGCGCATTGCTGGAACTTTGACTACCAGTGTCGATGTCGCTAGGAATCCGCTGCCGAAAGCCGAGCTCAGCAATCGAGGCGTGCACGAGCTGTCCGAAAACGACATCTATCTCTACCCCATGGGCATGAACGCCATCTTCAACACCCACCGCTACCTGCTCAGCTGTCGTGGCAGTTACAAGAGCATCAGCTTTGGCTTTCCTTACGTCGACACGCTGAAGGTCCTGGAGAAATTTGGTCCGGGCTGTATTCACTATGGCCGTGCCTCGGAAGAAGATTTAAACGCCCTCGAACAGCGCCTCGAGTCTGGCGAGAGGTTCCTTAGTCTCTTCTGCGAGTTCCCAGGCAATCCCATGCTCACCTGTCCCGATCTCATACGCCTCCGCGCCCTGGCAGACAAGTACGACTTTGCTTTGGTAATTGACGAGACCATTGGCACTTTCGCCAATATCAACGTCCTGCAATACGCCGACGTGGTCGTCAGCTCGCTTACCAAAATATTCTCGGGTGACTGCAATGTCATGGGCGGCGCGGCCGTGCTGAACCCCAACAGCCGGTACTACGACGCCCTCAAAGCCGTGATTGCGCGCGAGTACGAGGATACCTACTGGCCAGAGGACGTCATCTTCCTGGAGCGCAACAGCCGCGACTTCAAGGTGCGCGTCGACCGCATCAACGTCAACTCCGAAGCCATCTGCGAGGTGCTGCTGGCGAACCCGCGCGTCAAGACGGTGCACTACCCCAAGCACAACCCGGACCGGGCCAACTACGAGGCGTGCAAGCTGCCCGACGGCGGATACGGTGGCTTGCTGTCGGTGGTGTTTCATGAAAAGGCAGATGCAGTGGTGTTCTACGATAGTCTGGAGACGGCCAAGGGACCGAGTCTGGGGACCAACTTCACCCTGACGTCGCCGTATGTGGTGCTTGCACACTATGCTGAACTGGACTGGGCGGCAAGCTTGGGCGTAGATCCAGATCTGATCCGCATCAGTGTTGGCTTGGAGGATACGGAGGATATCCTTGAGGTTTTTCGAAGTGCATTGCGTGAGATAGAGCACGCTCGGGAGGAGAAGGAAGGATAAATTGCAACTAGGCGGCAAGCCTCAGGGTGGATTCCATCCGGATTCGGATCGGCATGTTGCTCGAGAGGTGAAAGCACCGATTGAGATCCTTCGAAGTGCGCTGCATGTAACGGGGCACAATCACAAAAGGAAAGAAAGCACAGGGGACGCCTGAACTCATAGTATTCACCCCTTATGAGCAGTCCCGGGTTGAGGCAGAGCTCCCAGGTTGCCATTACTAATGGAGCATAGCATCAGCATAACACATTTATCAAGCGTTGATACTGAGCTGGTAGTTAGCTGTGCCTGTAGCCCTGAGAATGTCCATACTGATCTATACCGTGACGTGGCCCCAAGAGCCCGGTCTCTTTCTCAAAGCCGTTTGCCCAATACACGCAACTCCAAATCCTCGGGCGGCTCGTTCTCGACCCACTCCTCAACAATGAACACCTTCCTCGGGCCCGGGTTGGAATCGTTCGGCAGTGACGTAACTTCCAGTTCCAGACACGCATGGGGGGTGTACGACCAGACCATCTCAGCATCCGACCCCGGCGCCGGCAGAGAAGGCTTGGCAGCAGCAGCAACACCCTTCATAGACCATAGACAATGCTCGCCCATGCTCTCGCCATATGCATCCGCGAAGCACAGCAGCGCGTGCTCGTTGGCGGCGGGGATGTTCGAGTAGACACCCTTGACACGGACCTCGCCCGCCGCCGCCGCAGCAGGGTCGGCCCGGTACACGATGAAGACCTTCCCGTCGGCGGCGGAGATGGGCGCGTCTGGGGAGAGGAAGAGGCTGCGCACCTGGCCGGCGTACTGGATGAGGTCGTTCGGGTATTTCGCTTTTGCGGCCTTCCAGCGGTGCTTCCATTCGGGGTCTATGTGTTGCTCGGATAGATTAACGGCCCTTCCCTGAGGCTGGGCGCCGGGGCTCTGGCCTTGGGTGGACATGACAGTCCGTTTTGCCGTCTTTGGCTGTTGTTCGAGAGCGATTTCTACCACGCAGAGGTGGGCAGCATGTGTCCAGTTGCAGGAGTCCAAGCTTCCGTCACTCCCACCGGCCCGCTCCGTGGTTCGAGAGTCAAATCGGCGCTTGGCAGGTTGTCCAAGAGCCCGGGGTCCGGTGATCAGCCCAGGGTCAGCCCTGTAGACCAGGGCCTTTTATAGTGCTGGCCACCTGCAACTGTTGCAACCTGGAGGTCGACATGAAAGTTGATTGTTTCGTACTTCCTCTTCTCCTCCTTCACCACGACACATAACGTACCCAGCACATGCCACACCGTGCTCCACCTATCTTGACTTACATGCCTGCTTCTCGGACTTTTCAGAGCCTGGGTCGCTCCTTCGATCACGCCTCCTCTTCTTCGGCTCAAACTGACGTGGCGTGAGCATCCACTGCCAACGCTGCTTGTGCGTGCCTCAGCCCACTTGCTTCGATTGTTTGCCAGGAACAATTGTAGTCACTCCACCAATAGAAGCTTGCCCTACCAACTCTCAAACTTTGCTCCTGAGCCTGCGATCAACATGGCGTCCCACGACCACGACCACGACCGAGCCTCCCGCCTGAGCCACCTAGACGAATACTCCCCCTCCACATCCGGTAATGCCACGCCCACCACCGCGGGCGCCCCCGCCTCCTACCTCCACTCCTCCGTCTCGGGTCTCGTCAGCGGGTTTGGCGGCCTCGTCCGCCGCTTCAGCGACATGACCGCTGTTCAGCAAGCAGCAGCTCAGCAGAAAGAAGGCCTCGCGTCCCCCCAGTTCACGAGCCCCCTCGGCTGGCCCACCTACTTCAACAACGGCATCAACGGCGTCTACGCCCCACCCATACACCGGTCCGTGTCGCCCATGAGGCCGCCGCCGCTCGAGCCGCTCCAGCTGAAGGGCTTTCGCGATGATACCAAAGAGTCCTCGAGGCTACTGACGCCCGCCGTGGCCGAGGAGATCCGGATTATGGTGCCGGAGCGCCAGCGCATCGACGACGAATGGAACCTGGTCTACAGCTTGGATCAGGATGGGGCTAGTCTGGGGACACTGTACAAGGCGTGTGACCCGTATGTGGGTGAGCGAGCCAGCTTCGTGCTGGTTGTGAGAGACACTGAAGGAGGCGTGAGTACTAACCATCCAGCCGATCCACACCAGGGCTCCGGACGTTGCACGCGAAAGACGGATAAATTGACTGACATGTCGAACCCTACAGCTATTCGGCGCCTATTTGTCTGAAGCACCACACCCACGCGCTCACTACTTTGGCAATGGCGAGTGTTTTCTATGGCGGGCCTCGGTCATCACCTCCCTTGCCGCCTCTCTTCCTCCACCTCCTTCAGAAGACACGACACATCTTAGCGCAGCACGCGTGACGACAATAGCCAGCCCTCCGCGGGCAACATTCCCGACAATAAAACGGTCGCTGCCTCCACCAGCACCCGAGCCAGAACCAGAAGAGGACCTTCTCATTGATTTCTCCGACATTCCCGAACCGTCTCCTGCTCCCAGCTTTTCCGATATACCAGATCCTCCACCAGCCACTGGCTTCTCAGATATATCCGAGCCCCCAGAATTCTTCCCACCAGCCGAACCAGCAGCACCAGCAGCAGCTCCCGCTCTCGCCCCGCCTCCACAGCTAGCACCCAGTCTGTCGGACACACCGAGGGTGGCCAGCCCTGCAAATTCAATAGGCCCCTCGATCCGCTTCAAAGCATTCCCGTACAGCGGCGAGAACGACTTCTACCTATACTGCGAGCCACACTGGCTGTCGGTGGGTGGCGGTGACGGCCACTATGGCTTGTGGCTGGACGACTCGCTCGAAAAGGGCGTCAGCTCACGGTGTCTGACGTTTGGGAACGAGCCGCTGAGTGACGAGGGCGAGAAGTTTGGTGTGTTGGGCGTGGAAATGTGGATGATTGGCCATGACGGTCTGCGGTGATTTGGAAACACGAACATCCATCACGGTGCTTTATGTCCCCAGCGCATCTTCAGCACTTTCTGCTTGAGCTTCTGAGTCGACAGACCCAGCATCGGGGAAAGGAGGTATAAGTTGAAGATGGCGAAGGACGAGAAGATGAGCTCCAGAATCATGTTTGCCGATGGGTGGGATTGCTCTCTTCGTTGAGACGGGGTAGGCGGCGTACTGGCTTTTCTCTTTGGCGTTTCAGGGAGGTGGTCACATCGAATTGCTGGTAAACAGGACCATGAAGACTGCTGCTGAGAAACAGCATGCGAGAGTCACACCTAGGTTGGTGTTTTGTACGATCTGATTCAAAGGATTGATTTGAAGATACCCTGTTTGAGCCAAAGCTGGACGTATGTTGTACGTGCGGTGGCTCAGATGCAGAAACAGCAACGGATGCTCTCTTTATCAATTGCCAGTCAAGCATATAGATCGTCGAACGTTCGTGGCCAACCACTGGAGCGAACCAGCATTGTCAGATAACAATGCTCGATGGCCCAGCGATTGAGTTTGGCTACTGCACGAGCTGTATCGGCTGCGTCATGAAACTGTTACCTCCGTATAAGCACATGCTGCTACTCCGTACTGTAGTAGTATTCAGCCTGTTGGCGTTGCTTGGGAACCTTGAAGAGTTTAATCGATCGACACGGTCGAATGACTTGTTGGAAATGTAGCCGGTTTTCTCGTCTATGCTTGGCCGCGAATGTGGTGGTGATGATTTAGGAAGGAGATCTGTGATGAGTATTTGGCAGTGAACAAGGTCGGAGACACAGTACTTGGCTGGGTGTTGATATGGTCAGCCCCTTCAAGTGGTTTCGCCCTCAGCAGCGTAGAGATCTAGATATTGCGGTCCACTGCATTATACATTTTGATGTGAATCCATCTACCAGCAGGGGCTCTAGCACCATCCATACTTACCTGAATAGCAAACGCTATTAAACGAAGAGACGACGAGCGATCCGAATGTTGTGAGGTCTGTTTATATTCACCACATGTGAAGAACGGGTATACACCAGCCAACTAGCCAGCCAGCGCAGAAATTACTTACCGAATCGCCATGATTCGGATAGTGCCAGGAACGCAGATTTGCTTAAATTGGGACGAACACACAGTCAATACGGTAACGAAGTTGAAGTTGACCCAGCTTCTTGATTCCTGGAGGACCTAAACAAATGCTCATAAAAACAAGGTCCTAATCTGTCCTTGCTTCTTCTTCCTATATCCATTCGCAAATGAAGGACATAGCATCACTGAAAACCCCTCCTGACAGATTCCTTTCCCAATGCAATCAGTTGTCCGTATTCTACAGGAAACTCATATCATGACGTCCCTATTTCCAGTCAGCTGTCTCCTCCACCTCTTTCTCGAGACATGGCGATCCCACAAGGTCATTGAGACACAGTCCAAGGGCCCTCATAGGTACTTGCTAAACCAGCAGAATGCCGCTCGTTCTCTATCTTTCCCTAGACAACAATCGGCCTACAAACTTGATCCCCCCGACGCCTTCGCCCCAAAAACCAAGTGATGCTGTGTTTTGTTTTGTGGTCGTTGCGCAACTTATGCTGAGTCCTGTTTTACCGCATGATCTCCTGGTAGATGAGCTGCTTGAGCTGGTCCTTGCTCAGGTTGTCCTTGTGCTTGTCAAAGTCGAAGAACTCCTCGGGGATTGGCGGGGCAATGGGCTCGTCCTCCGGGTCGTGGTACGGCTCCAGGTACGGGTGCTTGAGAGCCTCCTCCACCGTGATGCGCTTAACAGGGTTGAAGGCGAGCAGCTTCTCGAGCAGGTCCAGCGCCAGTTCCGAGGTCTTGGGAAATAGCGTCTTGAAGGGGACCTTCTTCTTGAAGGGCAGCGAGCGGATGTACTCTCTCGCACGGCGACTCTTGATGCCGTAGTAGTCCTCCATGGTCGGGGTGCCGAGGACATCCAGGATCAGCGTCAGCTGGTGGTGGTCTAGCGCAAGTTCTGTTAGCTTTCTCGGAGGTCCTTGCCGGCGGCGATCGCCCGCCGGGTCCAGGTGATGTTCATGTGCTTACAGTCCTTGCCCGGGAACAGGGGCTTGCCGCTCAGCATCTCAGCCAGAATGCAGCCAACGGACCACACGTCGATGGCCTTGGTGTACTCCTTGAAGGTCAGCATGATCTCGGGGGCTCTGTACCAGCGTGTTGCGACGTATTCGGTCATGAAGCCCGAGTTGTCCTCTTGGGAGGCGGCGCTGCGGGCCAGGCCAAAGTCGCACACCTTGAGGTCGCAATTGGCATTGAGGAGGAGGTTCGAGGGCTTGAGGTCGCGGTGCAGCACGTTGGCGGAGTGCATGGCCTTGAGGGCGCGCAGGGTCTGGTAGATGAAGTACTGGCAGTGGTCGTCGGACAGGTCTTGGGTGCGAATGACACGGTGCATGTCGGTCTCCATCAATTCCTGGATTGAAGCACGGAGGCCCCGTCGGTTAGCGCACATTCTTAGTCGCAACGGTCGCGTTGTCAGGGTCCAACAGTCAAGTACGTACCTGGATCAGGTAGACCTCCTGGAAGGTCTCGTAGCTCCTCGGCTTCTGAATGTCGAGGATGCTGATGATGTTTTCGTGGTTGAAGTAGCGCAGGAGCTTCATCTCTCGGAGCGTTCGCAGACAGAACATGGAGTGGTCAAAGGGAGTGATCTTCTTGATGGCGACCTTTTGGCCCGAGGGCTTATGTATCGCAGAACTAAGCAGCGCGATTAGCTGTTGGCCGTCGTCCTCAAGCAACGGGGCGCGTGGATGTAATTGTGACATACCAGACAACACCATAGGCACCCTCGCCCACAACATCCTGGATGTCATATTGCTCGCTCACGTTGAAGGATATCTTGCGGGAGCCCGCGGGGTTGGGAGGCTGTGCTCGAGACATGATGGAGTGCTTGATGTGTCTCTTTGAAGTGTTTGGCGAAATGCGCGCGCGCGAGTTGTAGGATGGTCGATCAAAGCTGGTTGCTTTCAACGGAGCAGATCAACTGCTGTGGGTTGCCCAGTGAGGTATTGCGGAGGCCGGGGAACTGGGAACAGGGTGCTGCTCTCCCGTTTGAGGTCCGGTAAAAGTGGATATATATGGCTGTCACAGTGCTGGCCAGGGGAGATATTGACCGGGTTATTGTCAAAATGTCTCGAGGGCGAATGTGGAGATATTCTGATGTTGTTGCTAGTGGCAGTAATGGACCATGGGCGACGACTTGCAGCAAGCTTGTTCAGAGACGGTAGAGGGGACAGCGACAGCAACAGCAAGCTTGAGGGGGTTGGCTCCGGCAGTGACAGCAAGAGAATGGGCAAAGCAAAAGCACAGGTGGTTGATAGGAAGATGCTTGCTTGGAAACGAGTCGAGTCGAGTGTTGTCGAGCCGAGTCGTCGAGCACAAGCATACAAACAGTGTGATGAGGGAGGAAGAGAGGGTCCTTGGGTTGGTTTTAGTGAGGGATAGTGAGAAAGTGGGGGAGCCGAGGTGGGGTCCAACTGTTCAGCACCTGAGCACACTGATTCAACTGGCACTGGCAAGACTGGCTGCCCTTTTCTCACCTTGACTCTTTGTATATCTTGTCTCTCTTGCGAGGAAGTACTCCGTAAAGGGCTTGAAGATCTGTGTCTGCCAAGGATATCAAAGGGGTCAGTTTGGTGGTTCCAGATCAAAAAGGCAAAGAGAGTATGCAGTGCAGAGTGCTGAGTGTGTGTAGCGCAGTGCAGTGTAAACAATGGGAACCAAGGTCTGGTGGTCGGAAAAGCCAGGCCAGAGGCCAGTGCTGAAACGTGATGACCGGGGCGCCGAGCGGGCTGGCCGCTTTGACCTCGACGAAGCGTTGATTGCTGTACCTAAAAGTAGCCCGAGAAGGGACTGAGGGCGAAGAGCCCAGTGGTAGCGACAGCACAGGGATGACCACTTACGGCAGAGATCAAAGGGGCCGCTGTCAAGGGCTTATGAGAGTATAAAAT
Organism: Ophiognomonia clavigignenti-juglandacearum; assembly: GCA_003671545.1. Taxonomy (NCBI): domain Eukaryota; kingdom Fungi; phylum Ascomycota; class Sordariomycetes; order Diaporthales; family Gnomoniaceae; genus Ophiognomonia; species Ophiognomonia clavigignenti-juglandacearum. Next base: position 65,582 of record PYFS01003189.1, on the reverse strand, counting down.
ACCTAGGTAGTGTGTGTGGTGGCAGATGGTGTTGTTGGATAGAGGGCAGCTGTGAGGAGGGGCAGCTCTTCAGATAGATGACCTGCCAATCCGAGACGAACTGGGGTCTTGTATCAGAGTTGCGGGAGTCCGCCAAGTGGAGCCTGTCTGCACTTAACTACCGTATTGGCCCCTGTGATGAAGCTATTGACGACACGATGTGACTGAGGGGGGTCTAGGGGGACTTTCAGTGGTGCGAGCGAGAGGCGTTCTCGGGAAAGCAAATGATAGTGGCCATGCGGTGCAAAAGAGAGGAGGTGCTGTACGAACCTGTCGAGACCTTCGTCCAGCCAATGCTTCGTTCTTTTTGGGCCCAGGAGTTACAAGAACAAGCCGCAGAATAAGATGTCACAAAAAAAGGGTTCCTTGCAGTAAGCCCAGGGTGAGCTGTCGTTGGCCGTGCGTGACACTCGAACGTGAGGGGGAAAAGGGTCACAGTTCTGGCCGTACAAAGTATGCCGGTGCGATGTGGCATGCGAGGCAAGGCAAGGCGAGGCGAGGTGACGAGAGGCAATAGGATGCACGAGAAAGAAGCTGTGGCACTGACCACGGTTCATACAGACGAGGGGTAAATATCAACTAAATACTCCCTCCTTACTCATTATTCTCATTTGCAGGTGAGGAGTCTCCTTCACAGTCGATATCCAATAGCGGTATCAAAGAGCTTCTTGCACGGCGCGAACGTGGCGGAAGTCCTAATAAGGTCGATCCGTCATAATTCTCAACCAAAGAAGCATTCCTTTTTCCCCTCTACTACAGTCTAATACAGAAGACCAGCGAGTACATGCTAGACCACCCTACAAGAACCTGATAGGGGACCGGCAGGCCGTCCAGTACAGTACCTAACAACCTTGGAAGTTCAGTACAACAATATGTCCTGCGCCCCTCATCTCATCCGGCCATTGTCACCAAGCCGCACTATTTCGGGATGGCTGAGGCCACGAGGATGGCCCGGCCCTCCTGACTTTTGGCACGAGAATGGCTGACTGTGGCATTCTTCTTCAGCGGCTAACTTCCTTTGTCCGCTGATTTTGTCCCTTCACATTGTTGACTTGTCCGATACACACAAGACAGGTGCTGAGCTGCGGACGGACCCATGAGATGCTGGATGGGGAAACGTCAGTCTGCCACACTCAATCAACTTGCAACACGCCCCCGGCGTCGTGCCATACTTCCACGCATCCAACCACAAGCTCAACAGCATGGAAGACTCCTCCTTCTTATCAGTCACAGCCTCTATCGTGCCGCTCATGGCAACCCTCCTTCCAGCCTGCATCGAGCAGTGACTGCAGTCAAGCAACATCATACATGTGACTTAGCGCCTCGGCCAACCAGCTTGCTTCCTAAGCGCCGCCAGTCCGTTTGCTGGGCGCTTCTGTTTCACCATATATTCGGGCCATGAATGAGAAAGCACGCCTTGTTTTGTTTCATGCAAGTGCTCTGCTCTGGGCCTCTGCTCTGGCCTGCCCTGCCCTGCCCTTGGGCCCCAACAGGTCGGCTTCGCTGGTTGCGTCCGACCTTGTGGCCGACCGGATGACCTGTACCGTGCAGATCCAATGCCAGGTCTTATCTAGAAAACGATCATGATCCGAAAATAACTTACTCTGCAGCCTTTGCTAGTGCGAGGTCTCACACATCCGTCATCTGACAGCTGCGAGCTCGGCTGTGCCTTGCATCAGATCGGCGCCCGTTGATGGCCCGTGGGGCCCGGCCATGGCTTGCGGCCCGGACGGAGGCTTTTTTTTTCCCTTTTTCCCTTTTGTCTTTCTTCATGGTCGGCGCGCCAAAACACGTGGTCGCGGATCCTCCGGCCGAAGCGAGGTGTCATCGGGCGCCCACGAGGCGCCTCTCGACCCCACCGAGAGGGCCCGCAAGCTTGCATTCCGTTGTTGAGATGGTTGCACGGCTGGTGCCGTCCGTCGATAATTGTAAAGAGTCCGATCTCGTGCGATTCGAGAGCCAGAGTTCGCCCCGATTCTGATATCGGCTGGCTGAGTATAGAGCTGGAGGACCCACCCCCAAGACCCGGATCGTCAGTGGTCACAAGCCAGGTACAGCGCAATATCTCGCCAAAGCCTCGCGAGATACTCGTGCATTGTGCAGTGAATGCTACCCCGATGCCACTTTTCAGACGGCAGCGGGCCACAATTGGCGATGGCGCAAGACCAGACCGCTAGTTGCAAGACATAGTGCCCGAGGAAAGGCAGGAAAGCTGTTGAAGCAATGAATCATGATATCGGGGCCGTACATGTGTTTCATCTATCTTGAAAGCCTGAATACCCACTTCGAAAGGCTTACTTTGGGAGATTATCGGGAAATGGTAGGCTCGTCCCCATAATTTGTGCGTAGTCACCACGCTTCAATGGTAGCGGTTGCGACGGGTCTCCGAAATGGCAGTACTGGCCGATTTGCACATGGCTAGCGGGGCTCAACACGTTCTTGATGCGTGAGGGAGTGTTCTCGTGGGTTGGTGGGAGACTTGGAAAGGATACGGAGTACGGAACATTCATTCAATGAATGGCATGCACGTTCATGTGCAAGCCATGCAGCGCTGCTGTGGAACATTCTCTTCATCCCGCCGCCCAGCGCCGCCTTGCCAAGCCGAACTTCACAATTATAACGATAACATGACAGACTGGGCAGACTAACCCAGGCCGACCGACCAAATCAGAATTTCTCCGAATGGACGATGATTTCTCGGGGCTTTTTTATCCCTCGGCGACCGTGACGAGCGTGATCTGATGAGATGCTGGCTTGAGATCAGGCCGCCCAGGACCCAGTTTCAAAATCCAAATCGCGAAATTAGGACTCAACGTCTAGGGTAAGTTTGCTTACCTGATCAGCAATAAAAGTGGAGTCTCACAACTCCTCCTCGTCAGGGTCCCCAGAAACAGACCTGCCAACCCGCCAATATGTTGAACCAAGCGTACTCTGACACTGCGTAGCAGCGGCTTCATCAAAGTAAGATCATTGCAAGGCTGCTTACTGCGGTCCGTGCGCACGCAACAACGAGGCCATTCCCCCACCCGTCGATGATCAAGATACCCATAGGGAAAACGCTCCGCTTATTCCATCGAGACCCCGCGGGCATGATTCAAGCCGTTCTTGGGCCCAAACATACAAAGTGGATGCTAGCTATCTAACCTGATTTCTGATGCTCCGTCTACTTCAGCTATCAGTTGGCATGAGCATACAATATCTATATGTAACATGTGATTGTCGCGGGGTCATCATCGGTTACACTGCTCATAATTCTGATATTTCTTCGCTCTTCCATCCATATTTTTGTCGCTCACAATACCACATAATCATCATCAGCGAAGCAGGCCTTCTGGCGACTCGCTCACACTAGAAAACTCCGCCACCTCTCCGCCTCCTCCAGGAGAGAGGTAATACCATCAACCTCATTTCCCACCCATATACACCCGCCATGGAGGGCTACCAAGAACAACCCACAACGCCATCAAAATGCAAGACCTACATCCTCAACTGTAACACATGCCACGAGCGCTTCGCCTCAACTAAATGCACCAACCCCACCAAAAAGCACACACACGCCAAGCCCCAAGAGCTCACTTCCTTACAAGGCGGCCAGCTACGCGCCAAGATCGAAGGCTTCACCACCAACTGCTGGCACTGCGACCCAGAGGCCCAGCTCGACTTCACAAGCCGCAGCAGCCACCCCGGCCGGAAAGACTCTCTGGTGAGCCGGACGGGCTCCATGCGGCGGAAGGTGGACTTGACAGTGCACCGGGCGGGCTCGATCCGGAGGCGTGTGAACCAGCGGCATAGCGAGAGCCGGACCCGGGTCAAAGCCGTGGCCCGGAGGAGCTCGACGACGACGGCGCTGAGAATAGCGCGAGTCGGAAGGGCGCTGCGACGGTGGACGAATGGATTGTCGGGACTGTCGGCATGTTTTAACTCTAGGCAGAGAGGTCGAGGCGAAAGGATTCCAGAGTATGAGAAGCCGCCACGGCCAGCATCAGTACAGACGCTCGACGCTTGGAAGCTACCTAGGATGTTCACACCCCTCGATAGCTACTAGTAGCAAACGACAACGATATATGAGATGTTGCCTGGAGCAATTCACACAAATGATCAAAGCGATTACCCACAAACCAGAGCAATTCTCGAATGCGGTGACTTGAAGGGTCTATACAATGAATTATCGTCGCTAACTGAATGTGAAGTCTTCTCGTTCGAATTACTGTACGACCTGAAATACCTGTGTTAGCATTGCTATTTCCAACCTTGAAATCGAATGCAATGGATGAACAGCGTCGTGCCCGTCGTGATTTGCCGGCCTAGTTGCTCACCTTCTCTCTAAGCACTCCCATCCACTGCGCAAAGCTCATGCCCTGGTCCGCCCGATCCTCCACCAGTAGTGTCTGCGCCCAGAGTTTCAAGCTAGGCTCGCCGTCTTCACGAACAATGTACAGGTGCGGCAGAATGATGCTACCCACGCCTCGGCTCTTGTAGTCGCGGCTCTTCTGGACCACTGCGCGGATGCGCTCGTTGAAATCATTGTCCAGTTCTGGCAAAGTGCCCTTACCGACATGCAGTTGAGTTCGATCCGACACTCCAAAAACGTCCTGCAGAAGGGCTGGCACCGTGTCGCGGCCGGTCCATAAGAACTGCGTCTGGCCGTCGTCAATGAGGTAGAGGCCATACGAAACGAAGCGCTCTGAGGATAGGTTCAACGGCGGGGGAAGAACAATATGGCTGGTCTCTGGGTCGGGAGTGCCAGCGATGTCAGGCATGTCGTGAAGTGAGTACAACTTGGGGTAGATGTACTGCATGAGCAAGGGCAGAGGCAGCGTCGACAGAAGACAGAGTGCCGCAGAACGTAAGTCAGAAGGTATCTGTGCCGATTTGCGCAGGCCGACATGCTTGATCAGGCCAAGGAACAAGGCTGGCAGACCACGTAGATTGGCGGGAAACTGAAGACCCCCGCCCATACTTCCGCCAGCCAACTCCTTGCGGAACGTCTGCAGAAGCTCGATAAGCTTTGTCTGCAGAGAGTCCCGTGCTGCATCCAAACCGCCACTCAGCGCCTTCTCAACCGCCTTGTGCGCAAAGAAGGTCGTTATGGCGCACTGATCAGCAGAGGCGTATACATCGGCTAGACTCTGCGTCGTAGGGAGAGCCAGCGTCATAACCCGGATGCGACGCTCACCATTGCACGTAGTGTGTAAAACCGCTGCTTGCATACAGATCATGCTCTTGGACAGGGTCTCATCAATGGCCACTTCGACGACATAGCATTGGTCGCGAGGGAACGCCGGGAAGGCGCACAGGTCAGAGCTCCGGTTGAAGAAGTTGCCGTAGAATGTGTTCATCCGCAGGCCCGTTGTTGCGCGCACCCTTAACACAGCTTCCAATCCAATCTCCGACGACAGATAGTCACTAAATTCTGAGGCGAATTTGATGGCATCTTCGGATCTTCCTGCGTTCCATCCAGGGTAGAACCAAGTCTGTCCTCCAGTGTATCGTGGCAGATTGCTCAATGAGGCCACATCCTGGTACTGCGAGGAAAAGAGAAACATGTCGATGGAGACCTGGTTTTTCGAGCACTCGACAGCGAAACTCTTGTAGAAACTGCTCGCTGTCTGCAAAAGGGCATTTTCTTTGGAGGTACCCAGAAGCTTCTTGTCTTCTCTCATGTCCAGCTTTCCGTAACCGATGTTCGGTAATGAGGCGCTGAGAACAGTAATCTTGCCACCAACAGGAGAGATCAGCTTGTGACCAGCCCTCAGCGCGGAGCCCATGCAAGAGCCATTGTTCTGGTTGTTGGCAAACATGTCCGGGAGCTTGGTTAGGAAGTTTTCGATGCTCTGTCGACACTCGCTAAGCGGTACCAGAAGCTCCGTAGGCACTGGCAAGAACGGCTCGTCAAGATCGCTGACCACCAGCATGTTGGTCTCTCCGTTCTCATCGGTATCCTTGGGGATCGAAAAGTAGTGCAGACTCGAGTCCACAGCAATAAAGCCCAAACGAGTGCGTCGGTCGGCGTTCGGTATTCTGTTAAGGCTGTCCAGGATCGTCCGGGCGCTTGTCGCCAAAAGACCAGTTGATACGGCCGCATACGATACGTCGAAGAGGAACAAGTAGACCAGTGGCTGAGGAGGGCGGACCATGTACTCTTGAGGAGCTACGAACTCCACCACCGAGTGATTCAGCTCCGCTCGCTGCCACCTGTCCACGCTCTTCTGGGCTGCAGCATCCCAATCAAAGGCTTGAGGCACATCGTTGGAAAGGTTGCACATGTTGCATCGCCATCGGTGTCCATGGTCGAGGAACGTCACGTAGGGGTTGATGTATGACCTGCAGCGACGGCAACGGGAAATGACTTGGTCCTGAACGACGGGTACTGGGTCTTCAAGGTCGTGAAGCGAGGAGTAAGGCTGGATGACGAGGGCAAAGGGGAGCTTCGACTTCTTCAACAGGGAGTGTGTCGTTGGGACGGCATTCAGGGTAGATCGAATGAACTTGGGCGGGCAGTTGGCCTCCTCGGAGGGAGTACAGCTGGACTTGTGAAGGATCAGCTACCGAAGACACTGGCTAGGGATTTTACAAACTCACGTTGGGCGGCAGGATGATGGGCGGAGGGGGTAGGTCGAGCTCAGAGACGTTGAAGGGCTGGTTCAACAGGTCGGTTGGGTAGAGCTGGTTCAGAGGGCCAGCACGGCCTTGGGGCTGCTGCTGCTGCTGAGGGACAGGCTGGCCTGCTCCCATCTGCATATTTCCCATACCCTGGGTGATGCCGTCGACACCAGGCACGGGAGGAGCTCCATAGGCAGATTGAGGAGCGCCATATCCTTGGGGCTGGTCGTAGCCCGGAGTGCCGAGTGGCTGGAACTGCTGAGGGGCAGGATAGCCAGCAGGCTGTTGTTGCTGCTGCTGTTGATCCTGGCCCGGATATGGTGCACCCCCATAGCCTGGAGCCATGGGCTGAGGGGCGCCAAACTGGCCTCCTGCTGGCAGCTGACCACCCGCACCGGCATTACCACCTGTTCCGACATCGAATGCGCCGGCGGCGTATGCTCTTTTCTTCTTCTTGCCACCAGCATCAGGAGGTGGGTGACCAGCAGAGGGAGGCGGAGAGGCGGCAGGGTTTTCGTATTGCTGGCCTTCGTAGAAAGGTTGTTGTTGGCCTTGGCCGTAATCCTGTGGTGCGGACATGGTGTCGCTGGTCGCAAAGAGAGGCGGCGGGCCGTCCTCGATCGGAGTGGGCAGAAGAATGGCAGAAGGAGAGAGCGCAGAGAGATGAGGTGGGATTGGCCTGCTGTCAAGACGACTTTGGGGTTGAGGGTCAAGATCGGAGCTCCTCCGGGTTCTTGTTGGAAGGCGGCAAAGTTGAGGTGGGAGGCGCGGAATCGAGGGAGCTTTTGATGCCCAGCAGCGGCAGGCGCGACCGGGTTTGGGGGTGGAATGACACAAGACCGACAAACTTGCAAATGCTGTACCAAACGGCTGGAATTCACTACAAGCTCAGTTAGGAACAGATTGGACTCGAGAACTAAGGTGATAGAAGAAATAGAGGCAGAATTGCGAAAATAAGAAGACGTGGCCTCGTCACGCGTCTTTTCTGTTCTGCCTCACCGGTACCTGCAATGATGGCAAGCCGGATATTGGAGCTACGTATCATCAAGGAGGTGAATAAGCTGGACATCTCAGAGTTTAGACCACCACTTGCTTTTCTTTGTTTCTTCTGAGACTGAGATGTGAGATCCTCTTCCTCCAACACCCTTTGAAATTCAAAAATATCTTATACGGTACGGAGTACACACTGTACATAGCCTTTTCTCTCTATACCTCTGTAGGATTATTGCCAATCATAGGGAATGGTTATTTGCTGCTTACCGTGGTGCGTAGATAGCTACTTGTACTTTGTGCTTGCCTCTGTTAATAATTTCACATTCGCAAACGTATTTTTAGGGCTGTTATCATCACGGAGAGGCCCGTCGTAAAGCTGCGGTCCAGCATCCATAGACGCCCGCAGTCAAGGAAAAAGGACACTCACTATCTTCAAGGAGACTATGACATATGTGATGGATGTTCAGAAAAGAATCTTGGAAGAGATGGCTCCCAATGTGCACTGTCAGTGCTGTAGGGCGTTGGACTTGGCGACGACATCAGCCCAACTTGGAACAGGGATTTATTGCAGCTGGAATCTCCCGACCGTTCAGGTGGTACCTGCCCGGTAAGGTCAGCCGCGTCCGCTACAAAGACGCCGGCCGCTAGTAACGCCGTCGGTACCCAGTAACTTGGCACCATAACGGGATCTCTAGTGTGCAGATACATGCCTCCTCGGTATTCCGTAGTAGGTATTTTACAGTACAGTAACTCCGGGCCGGCGAGGACACTGTACCAGCACCTGCACCAGACCCGTGGACCAACCTCGGGCTCATTTCCAGTGTCACCTTGGTGCAGCAGAAGGAAGTCCATCTTTTCGCTTGGCCTTGCGCTTCCTTGATCTTTTTCCTGACTTCTCAAGCTGGTATTTTGCAACTATCAAGTCTTTTCCTCCTTTTGAGAAATACTCAAAATCAGCCTGCACAACAACAACAACAGTCAAACAAAACTTGGAACATCCGCTCCGTTCCGACAGGCCCGATCACCCCCTCCACAATTCCACTTGGCACTGAGAACCAAGCAACCCCCGGCTTGAATCACCAATCGCCATGGCTTTTTGGGGCAAAGCAAAGGCAACGCCGCCCCCACCACGCTCTCTACTCGGGTGAGAAAGAGTCCCGTTGCTGCCGCTGCGTTGCGTCCGAGCGCTGGCTGTGATCCTGTAGGCTAACCTTGCACCTTGCACGACCTTTCAACAGTCAGCTCATTCCTCTCCTCGTCGTCTTTGCCCTTGCCGCCGGTGCCGCTTGGGTCGGCTACCAGATCTACCTGAGTGTGACGCGGATGAAGGGCGATGTGTCCGAGAAGATGGGCAAGAAGAACGTCGTCTTCACCAAGGATGGGTTGAGGGTCGGCGTTAAGCACGTCAAACAGGAGGGCGAGATCGATGCCACCCAGCGCTATTTGGTCAGCGCATGGAACCTCAGTTCCAACAAGGACGCGGCCAACAAGAAGAGCAAGTAACAAGAGGGGAGCAAGAGCTAATGTATGGGAGTCACTGGCATTCGTTTTTTTGTTGGTCATACAGGCATATATGAATTGATATGGACTGTCTCCTGTGTTCGGGCAGGTTGGGGCATGTCCTGGGCCTGGACTAGGCTTCACGCTTCAACGGCCGACTTTCCTTTTCGTCTTCATTCGCTTACGATACCCAGTGTTTGTCGTTCCTCGTGGGCTGGTCTCGAACGGCGTACTGCCAATGTACTTTTCGTCGGCATATTCGACCTGCCTCTCTTACCGTCGCATACTGTTAGGAGTGGCCTTCGGCTACGCACGAGCTGATCGCACGAGCTCACCCTCCAGTAGAGTTCCCCCAGCGCATCACGATGCAACAAGGTGTTAGCCAAGACGGCAGATGTTGAAACCCATGACACTATATTGGAGCTACGGGAACGCGCCGACTTCCTGTTGATGGCAGACATGTCACAAGCGTGGACGGTCATCCGAGCTCAGCCCACCGAAGTTGAGCCTGAGACATTCTGTCTGCGTTGTCTCTGTGCAAGGTGACCGAAACTCATAACGCCAGGCGAGTCACGACAGCCTCAATTTTGTCGCGCGATAGGTTGGACAATGGTACGATTTCGTCCTGCGCAGGGTGTCTTAAACAGAGCTATCTGTCCAATGGGACCTTGTTTTGAATCCTACCCACCGGACGTCATCCTAAGATATGAAAGGCAGTGTCTATTGGATCCGACCAATTAGTAACATACAGAGTATGATTGGTTTCTCTTTGTTCGACCGTCCAACGGTCATCAACGACCTACCTAGTACAAAGTAGTCGGACTGGGAGACACGAAGCCTTGACTAGGTTCACCCTCGCCATCATAAAGTGCACGACGACAAGAGGATGATGATGCCACCAGAAGGGACAGGTTGCTCCCAGTATGATTGGATATGTTTTTCTTTTCAAGCCGTGAGGTGCAGCGGCCATGCGCTATAAGTCGTGTCGACTAGATACATAGTGCGAGGCTGGTGCTGATACCCAGTAGACGCCATGCCAGATGTCTATTTGTCACCTCGCCCGCAACAAACCTGCGCATGCTGCATGAAAGCCAACGGGAAACTGTGCCCACATGATGTGCCTGGTTCGCCTGGAACGAAGTCACAGTAGCACTCCTTTTAACACAAGACCAACACACGCGTTGACGCCCGCACCATCACCACTCCAGAACCCCTTACCAGCCGTAAACCGACCCACGTGACAGTATGCCCAGTACCTTACAGTATGCTCAGGACCGTCTCCAATGGTAGTGCTGTCAGAAGCGAAAACAAAAAGAAAAAGCGCCCCTTCTTTTCCCCGGGCCCAAGCGCTTCCACATGCATATGCACTCATCCCTCATGGATATCATCAAACGCTCAGCCAGCCTCGCGCCACATACTCCACCCCGGGTCCCGCGTTGTTCGACGCCTTGGACAACAACTCGGTCCTCTTGTTCTCAAACTGCTCGCGCTGCATCGCCTCGCGCTGCTGCAGCGGATTCATCGTGTACCCCGTCATAGGCGGCGCACAGCGCGCCGACAGGAGCTTCACGAAGTTGTGCGTGTTCGGGTACGGCTGCGCCATCAGCCCGTCGCGGCGGATCAGCATCGACGGGATGCGCACGTTCAGCTGCATGATGATGTGCGCGTACTTGACGCCCAGCTCGTCCGCAATGTACCGCAGCCGGCCCTTGATCCAGCTGCGCTGCGCGTCCGTCGTGTAGTCCTGGCCCTGCACGCACGCCAGCGGCCACGTGAGGAAGTACCCGGCCAGGCCCTTGAGCGAGTCCTCCTCGCCGCACGCGAACCCGGACAGCTGCTTGTCGAGCAGGTGCTTGCGCTCGGGCTTGAGGTGCCAGCCGAGGTGGTACGGCACGCTGGCGATGATGTCGGTGATGGTGTCGACGCACGTGCGCGCGGCCGTCGCGTACTCGGGCGTCGTGCGGTAGTCGACGGGCGCGCAGACCCACGCCGCGCAGCGCACGGTGACGCTCGCCAGGATGAGGCGCGACACGCGCGCCATGTTCCACACGCTGGCGATGTAGAAGTCGCGGTAGATGTCGACGCGGCCCGGGAACACCTCGGCGCGCGAGAAGTCGCCGCTGGGCACGCTGTCCTCCCACGCCACGCTCTTCCACTTCCACGTCTCCGGCACGTTCTTCATCCACCGCTGGCACTCGCTGTCGACGGTCTGCGCGCGCCGGATCAGCGCCAGCATCAGCTCGATGTTCTCGGGCGTGCGCGCGACCGTCGACATGAGGCGGAAGACTTCGGCGCGCAGCTCCGAGGTCTTGATGTTGATGCGTTGGCACTCGGCGGCGACCTCGTCTTTAACGGCGTCCGAGATCCACCAGTCGACGCCCATGATGGGCGCCTTGCCTGCGGTGAGGCTGTGGATGATCATTTGTGTTCGCACGGCGATGAAGAGCAGCAGGCCGGTCTCGGTGCGGATTTGTTCGCGCCCGCGGGACTTTACTAGCGAGATGGCGCCTTCGATGTGCGAGCCCCATGAAAAGACGCCCATCTCTTTGGCGGTAATATTCTACGGTACAGCTATTAGCAACAGGGAACTACCACGTCTGGAAGGGATTCAGTCGCTCCGTTACTCACCTCATACAGACCAAGCAGCAGCACTGCCGCCAGCGTGCCATCCGTCTGCGACTTGACCGGGTCCAGTAACGCCGTATGTGTCGCAGCCAAAGCTTTTGTGTACTCGCTCAGCGCCTTGTTCGGAATATCCTCGCGCTCGCTCTTGACCCGGTTCCCCAAATGCGCCAGACTACACGCATTGAACGCATGCTGCAAGTGCCCATTACTCGGTTCGTTCTTCATCAACGGCAGCAGATAGTCCATGAACCCCCGCGTGCAGCCCTGCCGCGGCACCAGAATGAAATTGCTGAAGAAGTGGCACGACGCCAGCTGCTCCGTCGGGATGCTGAGGAGCTTGGTCAGGCTGGAGAAGGAGCCGTCGCCGGATGGCGAGCGCATGAACTCGCGGGCCATGGGTGACAGCGAGTCGATCGACGAGGTGGGCGAGGAGGCGGCGCTGCTCCCGCTGGTGGTGGCGATGGTGGACACGGTCCCTCTGCGCCCGGCGGCTTTCTGCACTTTGCGCTCCGTGGCTCGCGTCTCGTTACGGAAGACCAGGTCGAAGTCATCCTTGTATCCCGGACATGTTCGCCGGGTTTTGGCACATTGGTTGCATGTTGGCTTGGTCTCGTCACACTTTGCGAGTGAGCGGACGGTGCTTGTCAGCTTTGGTTGTACCGTCTCAGAGAAACGAGGACCATTCCCATCAAGTATGGCCCAAAAGAGTAACAACTTACTTTTATCCTTCGCGTCCGGCACATTTGACAGCCCCTTGAGGGCTTTCCGCAGTACACCATGATACTAGGGTGATGACAGGGGCTCTGGGTCGTGCAAGACTTTGTTCGGAACAATGAAGGTGAAGATTTGTGATACTCCAGATATGGCTGCTGTACTTATCCACACTGGAGGTAGTCGTATGTGTGTGTATATATATTTGTGCGCAGTGGTGATGTAGAAGTAGGTTTCGGCTCTTTCCTTGTCTCTGGGCGACGTTGAGGTGGTTCACAGCACGAGGTGGTACTGCAGGTATGAGAGTTCAGTGCACTGTTGGTAGACAGCGGGGCGATCAGGCAGAATTGCGAGCCAAGTGCGTCAAATATCGCTGATGGTGGGGGACGCTTTCGACTTGGGTAGTGGTGATATAGCAAGATACCGTGGTACTGGGAAACCGATATCTTGACTCCCCTCCGATTGCGTTTCGCTTTCCAATGACTAAGAAGCAGAGACGGAGGGTCTTTGCAATGAGTGCACACACGGCACAGACCAATAGCAAAGGCTGATGGAAGCAAGATACTTTCAGGTTTCTTTGGGAGAGCTAGATCGATGATCAAGATTTCCGGAGGGTCGGACGTTGACAGTGGGGATTTTGACGGTGAGCAATCTTCAGACGGGGATGCCAACAAGAGGCAGGAATCGGATATGAAGCGTGTCCAGGTTATGATTCTACGCCTCGGCAAAAACGTTGGACGAGGGCTTCGATGCAGTCTCCTGGTTGGAGATGGAGCTTCAAGCAGCCAAGAATGTGTAGTCGTCAGGGCTCATGCAAGAACACCCAAGAACGTGCTGGGCGAACTCAAAAGAGAGAAAGGGATAGTTGGTGGTCAGCGCATGAGGTTGGCGCACTTGGGACGACAATATGGTGGCAGTTCTTCACTCTGCGATTTAAAAGCATGTGGATGCATGTGTTCTTGCAAGGTACGTGAAGGATGGTCCTGTATCAGAAAACGAATGGCTGAAACTGGCCGAGGGCAGTCCATGAGGATATAAGATGTGGTAGCATTGATCAAGACGCCTGGTGCGCTAGGATACACCTAGCTCAGACACTTCTCCCGCATCCTGACATTGCAACCCTTCGTGAGCCCACAGCCACACACCTCGACAATCATCTCCACTGCTCCATTTCGTTGGCGTGTCCACAGAAGAAATGCGCACAAGCACACGCACAGCCCGTGTGCATGTTCACGGGTTCACAAGGTTCACCACCGCCTGGGCACTGGCCCAGCATCAATTTCCCCAGTTGGGAAGAAGCTCCCAGAACTCACTAGGCTTGAGCTGGCTAGCTCTGAAATCACTGTCATGGTGATGATTTGTTGCGACGATGCAACCTGCCAATGCCACGCCATGCCACGCCATGCCATGCCACGCACTTTTGACATTGCCACGATTGAAAGTCAGGACTATTGCCTACTCCACGGAGTACCATAACGCCATCCGACCATTCCCACATGGAGCCGTACAGTACTTCCTGGCATACTCCGTACGAAGGGCAGAGTAGTAGCCGAAACTCGAAACATTCCACGACGCCAAGCGTCTCGGTATCGACCATGACTGGCAGAGGCAGAGAAGGCAGTAGAAAAAGTAAGGAAGCCGACCGCCGTTCGCGCGCCCGCGCGGCGCCCAGGCGGTTTTGCTTTGTTTGACAGACGCTTGGACAATTAACATTGCTTTTTCTGCACTGTATTTTTGGCGATGAGTCTGTCTGAGTGCTGTTGAACATGTACGGACAGATCATACTTTGTACCGGTGCGGCTGAAGCCATGTGTTTCCACAGGCTCCACATGCCCCAAGTAACAAGCAATGATGTGGGGATCCACAGCGGGCTTGTTGCCTATCGTCCCGGCGATCGGGGTCCACCCGTGATTGCCCAGAAGATCTGGATATTCTTGGACATCCACAAGATCCATCGTCGAACAAAAATGTGTTTCAACTCGGTCGACCGCTCGACGTCAATATCTCATCAAAGCCGCCAGACGCCACATGACAGGGGGGCAGCTACACACCCCCACACTTTCCCGCAAGCTCCCTCTCTTCTGGGACTGATCAATTTACTAGAAAGGGATTCGCTGAGGGGCCTATCACACCCTCTTATTCATGTGCTCCTGCAGGTTGTGGTGATGAGTATCGTCAGCGCCGACCACTAAACCCCTTGTGGGGCAAGCACGCCGCCTGTCAACGCACTTTGATGGATGCGATCGCCCGAACTTCACGCCATCATGGCCTACCGGGCTTTGCGGGCTCCGCCGACTCCTCGATATCACGAAAAAGCAGGCGCTCGAGCGTCAAGCCTGCAGTCATTGCGCCAGGATGTGTTGATCGATACGTAGCCCACTCCGCTGCCCGGTAAGTGCCACGCGCCACACGCGTCGGAGCTCGAGAACAAAGGGCCAGTCCTTCAAAGTTTGCTTCTATTGATCGAAGAGCAATTCTGTCTACATCGCGGGGTATACCTGCGCCCGAAAAGAGAGCACTCCAATCCGTAAACAGGGCAACCCGAAATAAGTGTCAACACCCCAAGCAATGCTCCTCCCAATCAAATCACGCTCTTTGCCATGCACCATCGGCAAAGCATCAGCTGCATTGCATTGATACAGGTATCCGTTGATCCCTCTAGTTGTCGAACAATCCCGCAACGCCGGTGAGGTCTGGAGAGTTTGGCACACGGTTCGTCTGGCCGTTCGCAGGCGCCTCCATGAACTGCTGCTGCATCTGACTACGGCCAGAGGCCTTCTTCTTGGCGCTTCCAAAGTCAGTGCTCTTCTGCACTTTGCCCATTTCCGCAATGCTCACTCCCTTGAGATCCTTGAGCAACCCGAGTACGAGCACGCGCTGTGCTCGTTGGCTCGTCCCCTGTTGAATAATCTTTGCAAAACACTCGTCAATGTCCTGTTGCTGCATGCCAGGCACAGAGGACAGGATGTTCCGCGGAGTTTGTGTCAGCTGGCTGTAATTCGCAACAATGGCAGCAATTACGTTGCCCAGCTCCCTATGCAGATCCACAAAGTGGTGCTCGTGTAGCGAATAGATACAAGCCTTCAAGATGTCGTTGGAGATGTATTCGCGTACCGCCATCGTTGTGTCCTCAGGTATAGGGAAGTTGTCTGGTAGTGGCGCATTCCTGGCTGGCTCAACGGCGGGCAGCCTCTGCCCCTGAGCATCGACGCCACGGAATTCAGGGATGATCGAGCGAAATACCTTCAGCACCACGCCACAGCAGCGGCCATCGTGCATGCGGATAGCGTGGCACATGAACACCAGCAGAGGCTCAATGACCGAAGAGTTCATCAAGCAGAACTTCCGAAGAGTTGGGTATTGAGGTAAAATGTCCTGCTCGGTTCGCGAGGGTTGCTTAGGCAGCACATCTGCGGCAGAGCGTCAGTGAACCTTCTAGGAACCTTAAAAATGTAACATACCTGTCCTCTGAGGGTCGAAGAAATCGGCCACCATGATGACTGCGGAGTACGTTAATTGTCGAAGAACACTCTCGGCTTTCATCTCCTCTGTCAGCGCGTCTGCTGCAGCCTGTATCTCTTGGGCTTGGTCGAGCTTGTCCCACTCCGACTTGATTTTGCTGTCCATTTGCCGGAAGCAAGCAGACAGTATAGGAGGTAGAAAGTGACTTCGATACTCCACAGGGCATACATCGACCAAGAGTCGTACTAGATTCAGCAAGGCGATCAGTTGGTGCGACGAGAGGCCGCAGGAGTCGGCAAACAAAGCGTTGGCCAAAGGGATAGGAAGTTCTTCAAAGCCGTAGAACTGTTTCTCCAGGCAGCTCATGCAATAGATGATGGAATAGCAGAACTCGCGCACGTAACGAATCGTGCCGCGGATGGATGAGGCGAGGCCCTCTAGAGTATTCTTCTTGTTGATAACGCGCGCATAGAAGTCGTCCTTACTGCCTTCGGAGATGCCCGCTTGCCAGAACCTGTCAGTAAGCACTCTGCTCACAATAGATTGCATTTCGGCTGGGATATGTTTCCAGTTGCTCGGGTTGGCGGACGAATGAGCATGCCTATCGACAAATTAGCAAGCCGCGCAAGCTATAGACAGGCCGGTAAACTCACGTGAGGAATTGAAGCAACTGCGGCAAAATGACGGGAAAGCTATCCTGCCATAGAGCACAGGATGCCTGGTATGCTGGTGCCGACTTTTCGACTTTGTCGACGGAAAAGTTGAGGAAAGTTTTTGTTGCTCGCAATGGCAAAAGCTGTTTGGCCTCGGATTAGTATGTATACCCATTAGGGCGACAATCTTGCAGATACGTACCTGTTGCCTCTCTTCCATCTGGGCCTGCAGGGCCTGGCCCTCTGCGTCTAGCTCGATGGAGCCCCAGTCAGCTATCAAGTCCACACGACGGTTCGCTAGATACTGCTGGGCTTTGTCGAGGCAAATCATTTCGCAGAAACCGTCATATGTTTCAAGAGCCCGTTTCATCCCCTCGTCCCTCCACTGAGCCTGTACAGGCTCGACGAATTGCTGCAGACGCTGCAGACGGGAGTCTTGATCCAATCTACTAGCCCGATGAATAATGATGAAGAGGAAGCTCTTGTAGTTCACCAGGCGCCTCTCATCCAAAGTTCCGGAGGCGCTCATTTGTTGGATCTTTCGCTCCAACTCGTCAAACACGCCCAGGAGGTTGTCGGGCATCTTGTAAGCCAGGCGCTGCAGTTCAGCAATGCTTTCGGCTTGTAGATCCTTGATCGCTTCGTTGAAGAACTTGTGCTCCGGCTGTGCTGCTTGCCATGTCACCAGAATATGCTCGAGAACGACAAGCATGAAATTGGTGTTCTTCCTCAATGCAGTGGTCGAGAAAGCAACAAGAAGCTGCAGAACACGTTTGCGAATCATCGGATCCTCGAACTTCATCTCGATCAAACGAGTGCACCATGCCTCAAGATTTGCCTCCAGCTGTGATCGTTGTGAGTCGAGTTGCGCAATTTCTTCTGCTGTGAGATTCCGGGGCGACCGGTGCTTTACATAGCCTTTGAGCGCCGACTCAATGACAGTAAACTGCGCATCGACTCGCAGGAAAGGCATGGAATTCTTGACGTATTGTGCAGGGCTGAAGGGTGCCTGGCCATCGTAGAGGTGCTGAAGCACATGCTCGGTCTGGCCCAGAATGTGGGTGACGGCATCAGAAAGGGTCAACTCGACAATGGTCTCAATGATTTGGGAGGCATAGCGTCGGTAATTGCCCAGAAATGCATGTCGCTCCGGTATCGTATCAGTATCTTCCAAAAGCAGCAGGAGCGTGGGGTCTGGAGTATCTTCTGGCAAGTTCTCATATCGTACTAGTCTCGAACTGCAGACTTCCAAGAGTGGAGCAACAACCGGAGTCTTTACTATCGATGGGCCAAGGGAGCGGTTGTTGAGGAGTTTAGTCCAAGTGAGTAGAACTGGAATCGATACAACGAGGCTCTGGCTTTGAACCGTCTGGAGAAGGAATTGAAGGAAAGGTTGGATGTCGGCGTCATGTGGGAGACAAGCAAACTTCTTGTCCAGCTGGTTGCCCAGGTGAGAGATGGTCTAGCAAAATTAGCATATTGTCCAAACTTTCGAAAGAACTGTCTTCTCACCTCAGAGAACTTCTTGGCGAACAGATATTTGTCATCGTCAATATCCTCAGCGTCCACGGTTGACCAGACGAACAATTGCGAGAAGCGCTCCACGCATTGCTTCTCGTACATCGGCATGACCAAAGTCATGAACTGCTGGTCGCTGAAGCCTCCACGAGAGTAAATAGCATGAAGACAGTCGAGAGAACCCTGCATCAGTCAGTTTGAGCCACATGATCTTGGTCGAATGGAGAGATCGTACCTTTTGTACGGCGACGTGCGGAGCCACAAGTCCATCATATAGGAAGCGGACGGCGTTTGTTTGTATGATGGCATTGAAGAAGGTCCAAGGCAGGATGACTGTAAGCATCGAGAGAATTTTGACAGCGCAATTACGCACTTCTTCGTTCTGCATGTCCAAGGCCACGCACTCGCTTAGAAGGGCCACTGCCCGCTGGAACCAGCCTTCGTCTCCGCAGCGTACTGGTCGACCCGGGATTCGATTCGGGAAGTCTTCGGCTATGACAGCGGTAGACATGAAGATGTCGACGGCAGCTTTGTCCAGTACCACCTCGCGTGAGGCAACGACCGGGTCATCGCCCCCAATAATCTCTTCGGAGAGCGAGCTGAGAACCGACAGCACCAGCTCCTTGTGCACGCCGAAGCCGGGCAACTGCCAGAGCTGTACCAGCATAGCGTCCATATCCATCCATTCTTCTCCCCAGCACCTCTTTGCGACTTCAACCCAAAGCTGTGCGATTTTGTTCCGGATGTACTGTGGATCGTCCCTCGAGATGTGCTCCGCGAGGTCCAGCACCCAGCCCCTCAGGCACGCAGCCTCCTCGGAGCCGTATTGGTCCCATTTATGTGTGATGGAGTGTTCGAGGAGAGAAAGGCCATGGTATCGTACAACAGGAGCCTGTTGTTTATCGGAAGCTAGAGTGAAGCCGTGAGAGGGGCCTTCCTTGAGGGACTTGACACTCTCGAGAAAGTTTTGGGCCTCGGCGCGGGCATCGTTGGTCGATCGGGTATTGTATACGACTTCGAGGGCACTGAGGATCTTCGGAAGGACGTGGCCGTTTGTCAGGTCGCCGGGTCCATTCCGAATGGGGAGACCTTCCGCGAAGGCGCCGCCGTTTGAAGGCAGGGTCGCCATTGCGACTGTGTCGGTGGCAGGTGTCGAGTGACTTGTTGGTTGGTACAAGTGCGCTGAGCGCGATGAATGATCAGGGGAGCCAAATTACCTTGATGCCATCGCAGGGGGTCCGAGAGGTAGAGGTGAAGTGCTTCACGGAGGGTTGACCGGTTGGTAGCAAGCTGCCAGACGTGAACGGACGCTGTTTGACGTGACGGCTGCACAAGCTGAAAGCGAGGCAGGCGCTTGCTCTTAGGCCGGGTGAGTTGCGCCGCAAAGTTTAGGGTGAGCCAAATTAAAAACAACTGTGGAGAGCAGTAGCAAAAGTGTGCTTCGACTATTGAGGAAGAAGCTGCAGAATGTAATATCGTGGTGGGGTTTGCGGCCGTGGTTATCTAATGGCAGGGCGCGCTGCTGGAAAAGCGTGTCTAGGTTTAAAGGACGTAAGGTCTTAGAAGAGCTGCAGCCTTCTTTTGGCTTGGGCCGCTTGGGTGCTGGGCCTGCAGGGGTCTCCGGGGCCAGGGGTCCAGGGTCAAGTGGAAGCAAGACCCCTGTCTCAACGTCAGGTCTCCTGCAGCCTCTCACTTCATCTGCATTGTCATGTTCCAAGGTGATGATGGTATTTGAGCTTCTTTCAGCTGCAAAACGAGTGTGTAACGATTTTGGCCATAGCATTTCAATATTTGGGGATTTCTTACCCTTCCCGAAGTCTTGGAAGTCGATCACTTGATTTAGGAGTGCTGGTGAGGGATTGCGATTTTTGTGCGTCTCCCAAGCTCAAACTGATGGACGACGCGCACACATGGCATCCGCCACCCTTTAATCCCAAGTACAGTACTTTCACTGCTGGAGCTCCTCCGTCTTACCCTTCAGTAGTATTCTGTCCTTGATACTGATTTGTTGGTGACAATCTAACAACACCAGCCCAGCACATTCAGATTATCCTTCGGAATCCTGCGATGCATACGTCTTGTTCAAGTAGATCATGTCCTCCATGATTCTATTCCAGACAATTTGAGGCATTAGTATGAGAAAGTTCGTGTCAATCGTGCCGGTTCGCCAAGTTCGAACTCACCTTGGCCGAGTGTTCTCCACAGCTCCGTGCCAATGAGCCGAGTGCGAGATGTTGTAGGCTAGACTGTAAAGCCTATTGCGGTCATCCCACTCTTCCGCTGGCTCGGAGGGGGTAAATTGGATGCTATACTGCTTTCGATAGGATTCGTCGAAAGGCACCTCACAGCGACCAGTTAGCATCTTATTCTTTCAGGAAGCAGTCTCATAACTTGGATAACAAATGGGCGCGGTACTACGAGAGCCTTCTTTCCCAAACTCCTTTCTCTCTTTATCGAACGTTGGACTTAATATAAAGTGGAAGGGAAGGAGGAGCTTACGGTGATCGTGCGCCACATGCCCAGCTCGTACTAGTTGTGGGCATAGAACGCGGATGGATCGAAGATCATGGGCTTGCCTGTCTCCTTGTTCGTTCCAATATTCTCTTGCCAAAGATCACCATGAATCAGACGCGGCTCCAGTACACGCCCCTCAGCCTGCAGCGGTTCCAGAAGTCGCGGAATGACATGTTGCTTGAGGCGCACAAATTCTCGCTCGTACTCAGCATCCGGCCCGTTGAAGCTCATATCGCAGGAGAAAAATAACGTTATAAGGGCGGTGAAATAGTTGCACCAACTTGCATCCCACGTGTTGGGCTGAATGATCTTGCCGTGACAGTTGGGGATATGAAAGCCAAATTTCCCATCAGGGGACTGTCGAGCTGTTTTCTTGTGAAGCTCCGAGACCACCCGCGTGATGTTTCCAGCCTCTGGAAGTCCAGCTTTGAGGTCCAGGACCAGAAATTCCATGGCGAGGAAGAACGTCCCCGGGCTCGTCTGGCACTCTCCCCAACTGAGTGGCTCCGGCACAGACTTGGGCATATACGTGTGCAGGTCTCGCAGGGAGTAGAACTCGCCCTTCATCATGACCGCTGCAAATTTGGCCGAGCAGGTTTTGAGAAAGTATGTCACTTCTGCGCCGTCGGCCGTTTCAGCGAGAACTTGCATGGGCTGCGTCCATCCCGACTCTCCACAGGGTCTGACGCTCGTGAATATAGTGCCTTCGGGAAGACCTAGTCATATAGTGAGTTTACCGAGGATTCCAAGTGGCTAGATTCTAGACGTACATTTGAGGATGCTAGCATCAGCACAGACATTGGCGCCGTTGGTGTTTGTCTTGACCTCGGAGGGCTTCATTCTGGAAGCCAGGGGCTGAAATGTGGGCGTCATCCTAGACATGGACGGTACTGATATCCTTGGCTTCGGTCACACGGTGCAAGTTGGTTTTAGAAGGTCATGGCGTCCTGAGGGTATGTTGGGTGCTTATCTGGGCGGTACCGGCATGTGTGCAGCCGGGGCCAAGTTGCTGTGCCGCTTGAGCACATCCGACATCATGTGTGACCAACAATCGCTTGCGACCTATCCCCTGTGGATTGCCAGCTAAGTAGGGTCAGCCTGAGGCAATTTCACTTTATGTTCCCATCAAAGTCGCGTTTTCAAAAAAAAAAAAAAAAAAAAAAAAAAAATCCTTTCCATGCACAGCATGCATGGATATTTGAGTACGAGTGCCTAGTTTCATTCGAACCGATGACTATTTACCAGCCACAGTGTTGAAGACAGGAGGACTAGGACGCGTGATGCGTGCTGCGTCCTCAAGGCATCTCGTCACTGTCACCGAGCCAACCGGGTCGTTCCCTGCCAGATGTGGCGTGTGTGCTGTGGTAGTAAGTGTGGTAGTGGCTGTATATCTGGACTGTACGCTGGAAGTAACGCTGTTGAGAATTGCATTCAGTTTCTCCGACCAGAAGCCTCTCCTCATTCTTTCCTCCACCTCGTCGTCTCCTTGAGCATTCGCGGATGGGTCAGAAGTAACGACGCCACCGATCAGGACTTTGACCGCATTATGCAGCTGATCGTATACGGGACGTAAAGTCGGCACACACGCTGCTATAACGATGAGATCTCCCTCAATGGCAGTCCAGACGATTCGGGGGGTGGCGTCGTCTATGGGTGGATTTAGTATTGAGCAGACTGACTTCGGATTGGTAGCACTAGGCAAACACAATTGGGATCTAGGGAGAACTGACACGTAAAATCAGAACCAAAAATCGTGCTTAGTAGATATGTCTTGTACGTGGCTGCCATGCTAGAGCTATTCCTCTCGGTTTTGGTCAGTATTGCTTGCTTTCAAATGTACGACAGGATGCAACAATAAGTATGCGCTGAAGATACCAATTTCATCCCAGAGGCCGTGGAAGACGTACAAAAGCCCGAGTCCAAGCATAAATGAAAGAGCGAATTTCCGTTTCAAGCCGCAGGTAAGTTGCTGAAAGCGCACAGCCGGGTAAATTGAGAAGTAAAGGTCCAGAAAGGCTGAATAGGCTATTGGACATGTTCACTTTGTTAGCATTTTCAGCCTTTAACCCGACTGAGACCGGAACGAATGCTCAAGACGAAGACTCACCGCCAGCGTAGTAGCAGAAATGGACATACACCGTTCGATCTACACATCTTGCGTTCAGGATCGTTATGTCCCAAGATGCCTGAGCTGGGCTGCATCCCACTGTTCCAATTAACGTAACCGCAACAAAGTTCAGCAGACAGATTATTGATGAGGTCCACATGAAGATCTTATGGCCTTGACGAGGTTTCAAGATACGGCATACTACAAGAGTTTTTTTTATCAGAAGGCGTTCATAAGAAACATGTGGACGTGGCGAAGCCTCAAGCTTCCGTGAGAACCCAATAGCCTATGCAGGGGAAGGGAAGAATATAGTAGATCACCACACTGACTTACACAAAGAGACCACAGACATCTTTGGAACAGCAACCCCGAAGATACTCGGGGCCGTCCCTACCGTGTACCAGAAGCTGGAAGCCCTGGCCTGGTCCACAGTAAGCGTACTCAAATGGCTTCCGAGGCCCGAGTAGAATCCGGCGGTCATGAATCCGACACTGATACAAATGAGGACGATCGAGATAATGATGAGCCATTCCTCCAGATACAGTCTTCGTTGCAAGAGGTGCAAGCAGCTGTAGACTCTGGCCAAGACAAACAGTGACGCCACAGCTGTCAAGGATAGGATGACACGGATTGCAAGTGGTCCTTGGTCGTCAGCCGTGTTTGTATCCATGGTGGACATGGAGTCGGTGCTGTCCCTTCTCAATCTCTACTTAGGTGAGGAGATGCAGTGAGCGCAGGTAGGCCGTGGGTAGCTAGAGTCCCATCTGAGTCAAGATCGTCGGTCTGAGGAGTCGTGAGAAGACATGGCTCATGTACGGAGTAGGCGAGATGAAAAGAAAAACTTGTTGAGCAGGGCCCTGGAAGCTTATACTTTGACGTGCGGTGAACTGCACACTGCAGCGACAAACCTTATCTACTGTAAGAAGCAGACTGACTCGGTCGATTGTATTATATGTACCGACCACCAAGCCATCTCTCCGTCTGCGCTTTGACACGCCTTGGAGCCATATAGCTACCGTTAGATGCACCGGTACTTGGTACCTGATATTCGGGGAATCTGACCATACCAGTGGTTAAAACGTCTTGATCACTGTAGAACAGATTTACGAGTACATTTTCTTTGAGACAACATCCATTGCTACCTCAAGGGACGACGCTGATTGACTCCACGTAACAAACATTGGCGCTTTAAACTACGCAATTTGGAAATATGTAGTTAGGCATTACGGGAGGAGAGGCGTGTCCAACGCGTTACTACGTACTTTTACCCTTTTACTTAGGTACAATGAGCTGAGATTTGTTGTGCTTAGGTAGGTGTAACTATCGGTGATGGATGATGTTTCAAGTTTACAAGTTTCGTAGGAGAACTGTGACGGATTTGAGCCTCATCGCCACTAGGAGCCTGCTGGGCAACGTGAGAGCCGGCCCGCCACGATCGACCTCGACATTTCCAATTTTAGGTCTCACTTCTAAAGTCTTTCCTTCGACATCATCCGTCAACCACATTTTTTGATGCTTCACTCAGTCACTTGGGCTATCGAGTGAGAAAGCAGTAAGCCTTATTTTCCAGATCTGAGATCAATCTTGCACGGGCCATGGCTATCAAGAGAATGAAAAGCAGATCGTTCGGGACACATACTAGGCCCCTTATCGATCACCGCCAAACCTGATCCCTCGGACTTTGCCCAACAGTGGTTTCGAAGCGCTAGATTTAGCGATAAAAACCGAAGAGTAAACCACTCCAGATTACAAATCCGAGCTCTTTTACCCTGTTTGCATCAGAAAGGTTTTCCAAGACCGCTTTCAGGTGGTTGGAAAGCTGGGCTTTGGGGCTTCGATCTACTCAGCGTTTAAAACAAGCCAACTCAAGCCAAGTTGAGGTGTCCCTCTTGTGACTTGCTGCCGAATAAACCAACTTGTCGCTTGCGCTTACAACCGCGTGCAAGCCGCTTGCCTGGCTTTGTTTTAGGGGTAGGTAGAGGGGATTTCGTTCTGAAGATCTAAGTACTTTATCCGGTTCTGGATCGGCTCTGGATCGGCTCTGGATCGGCTCTGAATCGGCTCCGATTTAGTTAATATCCGGATATACGTAGGGCAAATTGATCCCAAAATCGAACAAAATCATGAATCGTTCGGTTGGGTTATCGTTTGCAAGGCGCTTGGGTCCAGAATAGTCAACTTGTGAGTTGTGCTGAAATGGCCAACTTGTCGCTTGCGCTTGCAAGTCGACTTGTGTGGATTCAAGTTGCCTTGTTTGAAACCAGCAGACGCTGATTCTACCGTGTGGCTCTGTCACGACCTTCGATAGGCGACAAAAACCTCACATGACTACATAAATACTTAGGCGAGTGCTCAAGCAGCTAATACGATTTGCGAGCTCAGAAATCAGCGTTACGTCGTGCGCAAGGTGCAGATCAATGTCCTCAAGCGACACCGCGAAGTAGAAGCCTATCGTCACCTTGATGATACCGGCAACGTCAGCTTCATGCTGTGTGGAGCACATATTCGCGAAGTGCACGACTCCTTTGACATCCAAGGGCCGCATGGTACACACAAAGTCCTCGTACAGGTTCAGAATTTAGCGTAGTCCACACAGATCTTCACGGTGGTAACCTTCTGTTCCACGTTGGTTAGAGTCGTGAGGACGCTGCTTTTGCACACCTGCACTTCGGTCTGCGTCAGGCCCGTCGCGCTCCGGAGTCCGGAGTCCGCAGGCTGCGCTTCATTCCATGGGCGGAAAAGCGTGCGAACTTGTTTCTTGGCCCCTAAGTAGCACCGTTGAGTGCATGTTCGGAGCCATTTGACCACGCATCAGGGATTCAACGCAGAGGGGTTCACAACTGTATTGGGTGGCGTGAGCCCTCGCAGGCTGCTTCCTGATTTGGCAAAAGAGAGGTTATCGTCAGCGCTGCTGGCGGTGACCGCTTGTGCCGGCGAGAGCCCACAGAGAGTGAAATACACGAAAAACCAAAACAAATATCACAGCCTTGAACCCCTTGAAACCCTAATCCTTGCCTGTGCGCCCTGGGGAGGTGGGTGGGTGAATAAACGAGTACATAGTGCTGTTGGCGTATGGTAGCGATACCTGCTCGCAATGCTGATGATGATATTTGATTCTCAGCCCCTACTGTATTTGGTAGGGGGGGGCAAGAAGACCTTATATTTGTAGCATATGCGTGAGGTCAGGCTGGGCCATCCCTGCTGCCGTCAAACATCACCCAAATATACACCGTCACCCATCCTAGGGCCATGCTGCCTCTACGCCCTCGGTCATCTGAGACGCCTCGGGATGGACGTAATCCTACTCGTGTAACCCCAGCGGACGATACGTTGTCCCCATGAACAGACTTAGGAGGTTGGCGAGCGTGTCGTTGTAGAAGTAAGATGCATTGTCAGCAAGAAATGGGAGCACACCCGTAATAAACATCGAACGATCATTAGATACGACCGACCTGCTTGAAGCTAGGACCAGCTCCTCCCACCCCGTCGTAGCTTTCTCTACTGGCATGTGGGCTGGACGGTGAAATATCGCACCGATATGATGTGTTCTGACGATGACTTTGGTTCCACTATCATTTCTGAAAGGAAGTGCTGTCTTGCTCCATATGATAAGCAAACAAAACCTATAGGTATCCTAATAGCTACATATGCGAACGGCCTACTGGAGTCTGCTTATGCATTATAGACCGCAACGTAGTCGACCTGCATAGTGCCTGTCGAGACGGTGCTGGGCAAGGGCGTGACAGGACTGCCGTAGTTGTTGTTTGGGAACGATCCACCAATAGCGAGATTCATCAGCACAAAGTGCGGATTGTGTACAGTCTGAGCCCACACGTCGAAAGGCACGTCCGTGGAAACAAC
The DNA here is from genome assembly GCA_003671545.1 of Ophiognomonia clavigignenti-juglandacearum. Lineage (NCBI taxonomy): Eukaryota > Fungi > Ascomycota > Sordariomycetes > Diaporthales > Gnomoniaceae > Ophiognomonia > Ophiognomonia clavigignenti-juglandacearum. The sequence goes on along the minus strand of PYFS01003189.1, from coordinate 38,996 downwards.
CTGCCAAAACAAGACGCCGTCAACAAACCAACGAAGCGCTTCCAGCGTCTGCGTGCGGTCGACCTCCAGAGTGTACGTGTGAAAGTTGCCCTGGCAGGGCGAATTAGGGCACTGGCGACTGCCCACCAGACCATTTGTCTCCTTGCTGTTGGTTGTCTCAATGTTAGTGATTTAATTACACACAATGGCTTCGTGGAAGAGGGATAGGACAGAATATGGACCGACATACCAGGGACCACCAGGATTCACACCGCAGTGAAGCACGCCCCAAACTCGGTCAATACCATTCACATTCTCCATAATATCAAACTCGCCTCCTGCTGGCCAGTCCCTGCCCCGGACAGCCCTCAGCACCGGGTCTTAGCCAACTTGAAGATGCATACATGAGCATTTCGTGTCACTCACTGATCGTTGCCACGGTATTTAGCACCCAGCGTCCAGAAAGCAGGCCAGTATCCGATTCCGTTGTTGGTAACGGCGGGCATGGCAATGCTGGCCTGGATGCGCATGCGACCACCTGCCCGGGCCACAAAATTGGTACGCTGGGTCTCAATGCGAGCGGACGTCCACGCGCCATTGGCATCTCTGATGGCCTGAATCAAAAGGTTGCCGTTGCCGTCAAGTCTAAGGTTCCTGGAACTGCTTGTGTAGGTCTGAATCTCTCCAGTACCTGTATTGACAAGAACGGCCTGGTTAGCAACGACCCGGCCGTCTTAGAGCAGAACGAGCAGTCGACTCAAGGAAGGCTTAAAAGCTTCGTCCAGCGAGAAGCCATGGGAAAGATGAAGGAAGATTTGGCGATTCAACATACCCCAGTTTGCAGGTCCACCAGGATAGCTGGTGCCGGTATCGACAATCCAGTTTGCAGTGTTTGGAAGGCTGTTGGCTGTGCCGATGAAGTCGTCGCTCCAGGTGAGTGTGAAGCCCGAAATGCTAGGGACCGCCGCCCGTGTGACAGCGGGAAGGCCAACAAGGGCAAGTGTGAGAAGTGAAAGAGCACCCATAGTTGAAGACGCACGCACGATAGTAGTTATGTGCAGTTTGTGCAGGTATATGCAGATTGTAGCGAAGAGGTGCCTCGTTAAGACTGGGAGAAGGCCTTCACCACAACAGGACTTGTAATACGCTCAGACTCCACCGTCTCTTTTATATTGGAACACATTATGCACTTCAGAGTACTGGACCGTCGTGGGACTCTACCTAAGTTTGAAGTTGTGGGGTTGGCATGCAAGATACCAAAAGCGTTGTGCGTCTAGATGATAGGCCAAGGCATACCACAAGCATGTGAGCTGTATACTCGAGACGGTCTGGAGTCCACGCGGACAATGGGACCGGCCCTTTTCTGTCATACTTGGCGCTCGTTACGCCGTCTGGGCGTATTTGAATCGCGGCCATAGCTGATGCCATCTTGTGATCGTTTCTCCGAGAGGTCTCGTCCAAGCCGGAGTTGAAGAGCTGTTCCAATGGCGACCATATCCACAACCATTTGCCAATGTGCTATGGTCTTTTCTACAGGCGATAATAACGGCCCTTTTCTGTGCTTAAATGCAGTAGCTGTTCGAGGGTGTGTTGGTACGTCTGGGCGTGTTCGATTCATAGCACTAGTTCTACCTAGGTAATGGCGATGTCTTGTGCCAGTTCTTGGAAGAATGCAGCATGCTCTCGGGCTCTCGGAGAAGGACTCCTATTCCAGGGTAGGAATGTCGGGAAAACAATATTCTCATCATATGGCTGTATAATGGTGGATGCATCGGCTTATGTTCCCAAATAGGAAGACGACAAGCGCGCTTGCAAATATTGTAGTAGCAGTCGTCTCATAGCTTTCAAGGCTCATGATTGTGTGCAAGTGTTCGCACTTTGGAGAAGGGCTGAATTCGAGCATTACCACTATAAACTCCACGAACGACTGGTGCCTTGCAGCTCCCGTGATCATTAGCAATTTGATACTATGGACTCAATACAACTTCGTTCGCCAAGCGGACTACCCCTTTCACAGCACGTGGCGCCGTGAAGTAGAGACAGGGGCTCATGCTTAGGAGCCTCTGCTGCGGAAATGACTTAGACTTCTCCGTCCCTGAGGTCCCAAATGAGGAAGGTAGAAAATAGTGAGGCATACTGCCTAGAACTGCGTCTCTCCTTTCTTAGACTAGGAGGTTCTGGTAAATGTGACTGTCTTCTAAACTGTGCAGGACGCAACAGGCGGATAGTGCTCCTCGTCATGATTCAACAAAAGCAGGACCTTATTCAAGACGGGGCTCCTTCAGATTCCCGGAATTTTGGGACAGTTCACGACTCCACGGGTGGCTGCACTCTTTTTTATATGGTCGTGGTGATTCCAACTTAAACGCGACTTCGTCAAGAATTATCTTCAATAATAACTCCTACAGTACTAATTTCACTATACAGTGATGTATCTAGATTTACGTGAAGATATCTGACGGGTGCCGCTAATCTGGCCGTGTGCCGGTCCGATTTGACCGTGGTCTGAGCTCGCCCAGCCCAAGGTGGCCAATCAGCAGGCCCCACGCCCCACAAAAATCTCGGCCCGCGCGCGTTAACCTCAGGCCGTTTATGCGCGCGCACTCCACCTAAGCGCTCGTACGCGGTTACCGTATACCGCCAATTTTTTTTCTAAAAATATAGAAACTATATAGGGTTCGAACCCAGAACCTCTTTATATCGTCTTTCTACTTAGGTAGACGTTTAATCGTTAAGCTAATATCCTATTTTTGTCCATATTGGCTTCTATAGATGGCAATCGTAATATCGCGCGGGCCGCGTAGTTGGTGGTGTTTGTCGATGGTAGAGTTCGCGTAAGACCTAGCGGTAATGTTGGCGCGGTAAAGCTATATTTAGGGTGTTGCTTAAGCGTAGTAGCGGCTCCGATATACGGCTGCGATCTAGCATGAGTGGCTGGGCTGGCGCGAAAAGCTCAGACCACGGTCAAATCGGACCGGCACACGGTCAGAATAGCGTGACCCATATCTGACAGGCAGTGATGTATTGTGTGCCAAGTCGCCTACATGAGTGAGTGCATTATGCACTACGGACCCCGGAACCTCTTTTCCCAGTCTTTTCAGAAGTCCTTCAAAACTTCCTTCACAAAGGGCGGGAATTTCGTGGACGGTATTCGGCTGTTCTGAAATTTAGAAGTCAATTCCCTTGGCGTCTATCTTGCCTGCATTTTCATCGACGCGGTAGAAGCATTTCGTTGGTAGTAGCGGCGGCGTCCTAGCCAAATAAGTATTGAGAGCTGAGAAGTCCCTTGGAGACTTCAGACGAGCTACTTAAAAACTATGTGGCAGTCTTCCGATTCGATAAGTTGGAAGTTCTCGGTTGGCTTCAACTGGCATGCCGTCAGCAGAAACTGCTGCATTGACACAGGTTTTTTTTTTTTTTTTTTTTTTTTTTTTTTTTTTTCCGAGGGACCCTTTTTGGGGGCGGTTTTTGAGGTGGGGGGGGGTTTTAAAAAAAAGGGTCTCCACGGGTTTCAATTTTTTTTTTTTTTTTTTTTTTTTTTTTTTTTTTTTTTTTCCGAGTGACACTCTTTGGGAGCCGTTTATGCAGTCGAGCGCGGCTCTGAACACAAGGCCTGCCACTGGTTTGCAATTATAACTCGAGAATCTGATGTGCAGTATGCATTGTAAAAGCAAAGGGACTTTCTGATCACGGATTCGGCTGCAATACTTTGAAAGCTGCATCTTTTTCGAAGGAAGGCCGTCAAAGCCAATACCCTGTCATGGATCAATATTATCTCAGAACTAAGATGACGATATGCCAAAGAGCATTAACTCAGCAGCTGAGACTGTCAGTGGATCATCCAGGGTTGAAAATGTCCTGACCGGCTCCACTCGTCGATGGCCGGACTTCAACCGGAAAATGCCCGACATTTTTCCATGTTGCCCATGTTGGTTGTAGCTGCTTGCTTCATTATGGCTGACTATCATGAGAGCAAGCCTCCACCTTCTCCTTCTTTAGCACAGACAACAAGAGCCGCGCACAGTGCCGCCTCTCCTTACCAGTACCAACCGCATTCCGTCAGCTCGGGCTACACAATCGATGGCTTGCCACCCTCCTCCTCCAACCCATTGGCATATGGCCATGGACCCAGAGGAGCCCAGGCGCCATCATATGGTTCGTCTGCCAATGCTCTGAATGTGACTTCACAGCCTGGACAAGAACAACAACACCATCAGCAACGTGACTCTAGTACACAGCCGCATCATGGGAACGTCTCTCCTACCCTACAATACCCCCCTGCGCCACCAGTGGATAATGCCTCCTCTGGCAATCCTCCTGGCCATCAGGCCCCTACGCCAACCGAATCGGTTTCGCCTCCTCCCGCCAATAGTGCTACACCTGCTGGCAGCAAGACGAAGAAGAGCACGCGAATTCCCAGGGCCTGTGACTTGTGTAGTCAGAGGAAGGTGAAGGTCAGGAGACTCCTTGGATTGTTGCCTCCTGATGGTTCTAATGACTGACTTGTTTGGACCTCGTCTGTTTCTAGTGTGAAGGAGGCATTCCACCATGCCGACCCTGCCGCGAGCTCCAAGTGCCATGCACCTACGACCGTCAAAAGAAACGCCGAGGACCTCCCAACCGGGCCGCCGAAGCTGCGCGACAAGCCGAACAGATGAAGCGACAAAAGACGGATAATGAATCGCCCGTTCAGGCCCACGCCCCAATAAGTGCTACACCTCCCGCCCAGAATGCAGCTCAAGCGCTTGTATCGTTGAGCGCGCCGCCCAGCGGACAGTTTGTCCTCGATGCGGAACAATGTATCGCGCCTCTGGGAGTCTTACAGCTTCTTGTAGACGATTTCTTCACTTACATACACCCTCTCGCACCGTTTCCCCACGAGCCGACTTTCCGCCGGTCGTTCCAGAATCGCGAAGATCGGACAAATCCAGAGTTTTTGTCGCTTCTGGCGAGCATGATTGCCACGCTAGTGGCCTCGTTTCCGCGATGCGCGCGACTTCACCTCAAGGCATCCCACAGTTACGAAAAGTTCCCTAGGTCCATTATACTGGTAAATCAGTGTATGAGGGTGGCTATGGCCTTTCGTTCAGCGGATCTGATGTTCAAGGACGTGGCATCCGTCACTGATGCGACTGTCAGCTATTTTCTGTGCCTCGCTGCGGGATACACCATGCGATGGAATCAGTGTATCCGATTTCTTGCTGAATCACTGGGGTTCCTCAAAGAAATGGGCTTCCACAAGAAGGGCGCTCCTCCAACGTCGATCCCCTATGGCCCGGACAAAACGGAGACCATGGACTTGATTAATTACGAAATTGGCAAGCGCGTCTACTGGTGCATCTTTCTGGGTGTTCGGTAAGTCATTTTACGTCGCATTCTAACAATAGGACCCTAAAGTTGACTTTGCCAGATCTATGTCTCAGCTGGATGGCTCCCCCCGTGACCTGATCATCCCCCCGGACACTGCCAACCACAATGGTCCGGACTACCCTGTGGAGGTTGACGACGTGCACATCCTGGCCGACAGAATCCTTCCACAGCCTGAAGAGACGATATCCACCATGACCGGTTTCGTGAAAGTTTGCTTGGTGTACCATACCATGGACGATCTAGTGCGAATTGAGCTTGCACACGGCATGTCGGCCTACAGCTGGGAACAGCAGAAGCATTGCCTACATAAGGCTCTTCAGCAGGTCAAAGAGATCAGCGAGAATCTTCCAGCCGTGTTGGAAGTTGACATGAGTCGCTTTTCGTCAAAAAAGGCTCCCTTGTCGGCATCTGGTGAAGGTGGCGCACCAAGTACCCCAGCATACCAATACGTCCCGCCTGCGTATCCGCGTACACAGCCAGTCGATGACGTACGACACCTTTTCGCGCAGGATGAGTCGAAGAAGCGCTCCGTGCAGTTTGAGATTCAAAAGGCCAACATCTACGCGTCGATCCTGGCCACCCGATCCTATTACGTCGAACGCTACCTAACCTTGCGTGACGTCTATTTCAACGATCAACGTGCTCAGACTCAGACAGCTGAAACGGGCAGCATAGTGTACCGCACGGCAGCAGACTCGTCATCTTCCTCGCTGGCGGCCGCGGCTGTGCAAGCTGCCGCTGAGTACACGAACGACGAAATCGACGAGCTTTTTCTGCAGGAGCGCTCTAAAATTGTCGAAAACCTGTATAACGTCCTTCTTTCCATTGACCAGTGTGACTTGGAGCCGAATGGTGGCTCTCTTATTAGCAAGATCCGCCAGGTGGCAGCCACCCTGCTGGCGGACCGGCCGGACCGCAAGGGCCCGAATGAGCTGCGCAACGAGGAATATCTCAGGGCGTTCCTCGAAATTCTGACAAAGTTGGAGAAGACAGGCTCCGGTGCCGCGGTGACTGAGACTGGGCAGATGACGGCTGAGGATGAGGAGCAGGAGTTGAGGAACTGGGCAGATTTGAGGGAGCAACAGCTACGGTTCACGCGGCTCAGCGAATATAGAGTGGACGGCTGAGGATGAGGGACAAGAGCTCAGGATTTCGGCAGCTTGAGAAGCTACGGTTGGCGCAGTTCAGCGGATATCAGGATGGACAGAGAAAAGTGATGCGTACTTGCCGATTCTCAAAGACCGACGTTCATGGTTCGAGCGACCCACTGGGCACGGTGGGCATATGATTGTGGGAATTACTTGTTCCCGCGGTACATCTGTCGGAGTGATCATACGGTATTCCTTTGCGATCATGGCACGCGAGTTGAAATCAACCGAACGGAGTGAACAACTTGGCCAACTGCCAAGGAAGCGAGCATTCAGCTCGTGTCGTTGCATTGTGGCGCGTATCTGCAGTCGAAGCTTCAACATGATTCATCTGCTACTCGACTATCACAGGTCTCGAGAAACATTGTATGGCCGGAAAGCAGAAGCTACTTTCCAATGGACGGGACAGTGACTTTGGGACACGGGACGCAGGCCTACGCACTTGCACCTAGGCCTAGATTACGAATTCAAAGACGACCACCTAGAGGCCAGAACCCAGACCCCAGACCCCAGACCCCACCAGCAGCGGCCATTCCCATCCTGACTCTGCAAAGAATTCTAACTGTCTTCATTACCCGGGTAAATCTATCACGAAGAGCAAATTAACAAATTATGAATGTTCCATCGATGACCTTCTGTCAGACGACGACGACGTCGCTGTGTAGGAGCCGTGCGATCAGTTCGACCATATGGCATCGGCAATTCGACTAATCAAGACGTATCAGACCGACTTGAATATGCATCCCCCATTGTCCTCGCCTGCCTAGCCTGCTTGGTCTTCCGCAACAGGTTTTTCGTGCATTCAAACGTCCACAGTGCAGCCGTCAGCAGCACCAATGCAAAGGCGGCCCACGACATCGCCAGGAACTTGCTGCCGCGATATGCGTACAGCCCAAAGTCCTCGCCGTGCTCGCGAACCTTGTCTACGGCGTATTTCCCACCGAGCGTCGTGATCATGTTGCCGATGAACAAGAACGAGGTCGCCGCCCACGCAGCGAAGAGGTTGCTGTATAGAGCGGCGTACTTGATACGACGGCTGATCTTCCTCTTATTGTCGTTGTCCGCACCGTAGCCCTTCTCTCCGGCTTGTTGCATGTCTTGGGGGTGGGGGAAGCGCAGGGCGAAGACGGCCCACACGCACAGTGTCATCGAGATACCGGTGAACAAGGCTGCGAGGATGTAGAAGGAGAGAATAGCCTCGAGGCACTGATTGAGGACCTTCATGACCTTGTCGATGGACTCCACAACGTCCTGCACCATGCCGACATCCCCCAGGTCCAGCTGGAACGGCCCGACGCCGAGACTCTGGTTAAGCATGCCGGTGAGATCCAGCGCCTCGGTCCAGTTCAGCGGCGTGGTGCAGTTGACGACGCCGAACCCGGCATTGTCCGCCGTCGCGCTGGGCGTAAAGTTCCCGAAGCACATGTCCGTCAGGTGGATCGAGTAGAACTGCTGGATCCCCAGCTTCTTGTACAGCTCGTCGGCCAGGTCGTCGGCGATCTCCTCCAGCGCGTCCTTGGCCTCGTCCACGAGGTGCTTCAGGCCCGTCTCGACCGCGGCGGCGGCGCTCTCGACCGCGGAGGCGGCCTCGGCGCCCACGGATGTCGCGGCTGCGACGCCCTGCCCGGCGACCGAGGTCGCGTCGTCGACGGCGCCGCCGGCTGCGGAGGTGACGTCGCCGATGCCGAAGCGCTTGTCGGGGGCGGCGTGGAAGCGGTTGAGGAGCATCGGGGCGTCGGTGACCATGGGCATGGCGGGTGCAAGGCGAACGCGAAGATCTTTGTTATCGAGGAGGTTCTTGCCGAGGGTGGAGGTGTTGAACTGGAAGTTTGTCAGTCGAGATCGAGGACACAGAGAAAATCAGACGACTCACGTAAAGAATGTGGTAGTCTTCCATCACACCGGGACTATGCCCAGAGATGATGGAGAGGATGACCAGAACGAGTGCGATAAAGGAAAAGGTCGCCTGTATGATGGCGTTCCAGTACTTGAACATTCTGACCGGTTGTGCGCCCGAGTCCGCCGGACCGTAGTTTTGCTCATACATCTTGACTTAATGAGAAAACGAGTCCTGCTCGACAGAATGAGAGACTGATATATTGCAGCGGAAAAGACAGTCAAGTAGAAGGAAGTAAAGAGAGAAAGGAGACCTCAGAATGTTCTTGGGTCACGAGAAGTCATTTGTGATTACCAGAGAGGAATGTGGAACGCCTTGAGGGAGAAGGCCCTCGAAGGGGACATATATCAATGACTGAGGCCAGTCATCCAGCCATACATCACACATCTACAGTCACAGGCGGACCCAGAGCAGTGCGGCACTTGGCCACACGCCTCCACATCGGCTGGACATTGTTTTCCGGTGAGCGTTGGAGCCTTACGAGCCAATCGCAAATGCAGTCACCAGCATCGAATGGCTGCCTCCTTCGAACAATGGGCCAAGCCACCCGGGGGTCTGTCACGACTTAACAAATTCTATTGTTGGGGTTTCTCCCAGCGCCTACTGACGAGTACGCGAGGGCCAACGGCCGATGCGAGGACAAGGGAATAACATGTCAGGCCAGTTGGTGGTGAATGAGAAACAGGCCGCCGGTCTGACCATCCATGAGAGGTACGGTTGTTTGGTGATGGATGGACGCACGTTCATCAACAAAGAATGTTTGCAGGGGCCGTGTCGGTCCAGACCAGCAGGTCAAGTGGAGTTCATGCATGACTGGGGGGCAAACAAAGGCATGGCCTGGATGACTTCCGGTTGGCTGCCACAGGCGCGCGTTTCAGACAAGCGCCAATCAAGTGGGCTGTGGGGTGTCAGCGCCAGAACCTCTCACACGCCAGGCCTTCATCGCAGGTCGGCCTGCTGCGCCTCTTCTGCGCTCTTTTCTCATCGAGGTCTCGACTCCGACGGCCGTGTTCGAGGCGCGAGGAAATTTGCCGCCTTGTCATTAAACTCAGCCTCCCCCTTCTCTGCTTGATGTATCGAAGGGCGTTGGGCAAGAAGCGCGCGACAATTTCTCAGCTCAAAGGCCAGGGTGCTGACGCCTGGGCTGGTGGTTGATAGACGCAAGCTGGAGCCTCAACAACAGGCCTCAAGTGGGCAGGATAACGAAAGAGGGGCCTTCAGCACTCCCCTGCAGCACAAGAGGCCGCATCTTGGACCCCGTCATGGGCCAGGCCTCTCCAGAATATGACGAGCCTCTGCCCTAGTCACCACCTAAAGATGGATAATCCGAGACTTTTACGGCGGGAGACCTTGGTGCTTCACGAAACTTTTTGTGTTGCCACTTCACGAAGTCGTGAAGCTATACTTTCACGACACCGAGGAATTCCATTCTTGCGTTCTACACCTTCGTCTCACTCCAAAGCTGGCACATCCTTGTCACATATATCCTCTTTGGAATATGTCCAGTTCTGCGGAGCGTGCAGCTCCACTTCATCCCAAGCCGGTGCCTTTGGCTTGTCTTCGTAGTCCACGATCTTCCCCCCTTCCACATGCTTGCGCAGCGAAGCGCTGACGCGGTGTTCTTTCAACCACTGCAGCCAGCTCAAGTCAGCAAACCAGGAGCAACACTTTTGACGGAGAGATAAACGAGTTCACTTACGTCATCTACTCGATCAAAGTTCTTGCACGTATGCAGCGTCCCCGGGTGGACCTGGATGCTCGTATCCTCGATCCAGTCATACGTGAACGCCGTCGTGTCCGCATGGCACATGATATACCGTCGGAGCATCTCGATACAGTGATCGGTGTGCCACCATCTCTCATATGTGAAATTTCCCTGTTCGTCGAGCCATGACGTCCCGTGGTAGCGGCCCGGGTACATTTTCTTCCGCAGCGAGTTCAGACAGTGCATCGTGTGCGTGAAGGTGACGCCGACGACGTACTCGTCTTTGTACTCTTCGATGGCGACGTGCTGTGACAGATGGGGCAACTTGAGGGCTTCTTCGCGGTCTATTCGGACCATGGCTCCTGTTTTTTTTTGCATGTGTTCAGTCAGCCGAGCGACCCCGTCAGCTCGATTGCTGTGCAGGAGAAAGTAGGCTCTCACCATCGAAGTAATCCCACAGCTTGTCCTTCTCGTCGTTCGGCCATCCCTGGTATTCTGACATGGGATTGCGGTTGTCGACGCCATCATACATCATTTCTGCACGATACTCAACATGATCCTCTGCCAGGGTGTAGTACCCCTTGACGCCCCCATAACACGAGTTCGCGCCCTCAACGCGTTTCGAAATCAAGGCCATGAACAGGACAAGACTTAAGGCCCACGGCGCGAGAGTAAAGATTAGGGTCCAGATTTTGGCTCCCCTGCTAACACTAACCCGGGTCTCCGTAGAGGGCTCTGTTTTCTCGTGCGAAGTGGTTTCGTTGTCGTTCTTGAAGGCTGTTAGAAACGAGGCGGACTCGTTGTGCTCGTTGGCATGGCCTGACTCTACATCTGTCTCGCTGCCTTCATCGGCGTTGGCGGCGAGCCCTGTTCCTTCGAAAGGCGGATGCGACATTTTGTGGCCCTCGTCGGCCGTGATGGACGGCTGCTTGAATAACTTTGGCGTGGACAGCTCAACTTACAAGGCGGTAATCAGTTGACTGAGATGATTCCAGGAGTGAGGAACGCCGAGAAGGCCGGTATTACGCCTTGTTGTGGTGAAATGCATCATAGAAGATTCAAAAGATCCATGAAATGTTTGTCTTGGTGGACTTCTTGATAGGAGGCACTTGCCGCTTACTGTTTTGGGCGCTGAATAGCGAGTCCTTTCAGAAGGTAAGCCGGCACCGAACGAGCACACACACGTTTCCCGTCCGTTACTGAACAATCTCTTTGTTTCCATCTGCTTCAATGTCTCCTTCTTACCAAGGCTTGACATGTCAAGAGGCGTCTACTTTATATTGCCGACCCGTTCAGCCAGCGGTAAATACCCCGCTCACCAACACATTGCCCAGCCGGTGGATGATCAGACTAGCGAGCGAAGCTCGTGGCGCTGCTACACGACGTCAACGTCAAAGACAGAATCCATATGCCCTGTTAAAATGTCACGAGCGGCCTTGAGATATCGGTATGGCCGTTGAGAATCTTTGTAGGTCAAGTCTCCACTCCGACTCTCACAGTTCAATATGCACACTTATTACAGGCTCACTACCCTAGTGCTGTTACCAGCGGCGAGTCTTGTCAACTCTCAGCAGGACACCTCAGGTTTACAAAATTGTGGCTTTGCTCAATACTCCCCTTCCAACTATAACTGCTATGATGGCAACTTCCTCTGCTCGATCCTCGACGGAGAGGCCACGCGCCGATGCGGACCAGACTGTTACAAGCCAACACAGTATTCATGTGCAGATGGACACCTTGTCTATCCTCCCACCACTGGATCGTCCAACGGAACGGCGAATGTGCCTGATGGAGCTGGCAGCTGCCCAGACAATGCACGTACCTTGCAGCTGAGCGATCCACCATACGAGAATCACTTCTACTCAGACTGCAATACAGCCAGCCAGGTCATTGTCACCAGCCCTCTGCCAGAAAGCAATCTCGCCGTCATAGGCCCTCGCTTGATTGTTGCCTGGCACGCTGGCAACAGCGGTGTTTACACATTCTTCGCACCCGAGAACGGCGTCAACTGCAGTCTGGCAGCTAGAGTGGTACTACGCAATTCCAGCACAGGCAATCCGCTCGGACCTGTATACCGAGACGAGGACGAGGACGGCCAAACCCGCGTGGTCGGCGTAGAAGGAATCATCGAGCTCAACTCCTCAGCGGTGCTCACTGTCGCCATACTTGGAAGCATTCGTACCATTCGTGACTTTACCGAAGGACCAAGCTTACTGCGACCGATCATTCAGGATGGAAACAACTTCTCATCAGACATCGGAGCCGTCTCGGTTTTGCGTCTGTGGCTAGATAATACGACGACATCCACCCTCAGTTTCCGTGCAGAAAGCGACGGGAGTGTGTCTTTAGACAAGCAGACCCTACGATTCGAGGCCGGCCAATACCGATTCTCTGCATCATACAACTACCCACAGCTGCAGCAACCAAGCCAAGAGGAAGTCCTTCAAGCACAAGCACAAGCACTCGTCCAGCAAGACACTACCAACACGGAAGCCTTGTCCTTTCTGTCATATTCCGAAAAGCTACTGGCTGGCGCATGGCGCTTCTCGACTTATTTTGGTCGAGACAGTATGATCTCCGCACTGCTGCTCGAGCCTGTCCTGTCCCACGGGAATGCAAGTGCCATGGAGGCTGTCTTCGGAGCGGTCCTCGAGCGGCTGAATCGGACGGATGGGTTGGTGTGCCACGAAGAGACGATCGGTGACTATGCTACCTACCTGACCTTGAATAACAACATCACTAGCACTGCTCCACGATGGGATTACAAGATGGTCGACTCGGACTTCCTTTTACCAGTCTTGATAGAGAAGTACTTTGTTGATTCGCCAATTGGAAGTGAAAGAGTGAAAGCTTTCTTGTCAACACAAGCGGGTGCCATCAACGCTGACAATGCCGGTCTCACTTGGGGCGAATTGGCTGAAATCGGCGCGGCAAAGATCATGAACATCTCTGCGGCATTCGCAGAAAGCCCGAGCCGAGACAGCTTGATCCGCCTGAAGAAGGAGAAGTGGTGGGTTGGTGGAGAGACAGCGAGCTCGGTCTCGGTGGCGGCAGAATACCATACGATGTAAACACCGCCTTGATGCCAGCGGCTCTTAACGCTATCGCCTCGCTGTCAAGAGTAGCGAATGGATCGTTGTTTCCGACTCATCGCGAGTGGGCAACTCTGACTGATGAATACGCTCAGGGCTGGGAAGACTCGACCCTCGCCTTTTTTGAGGTGGAAGTGCCTCAGTCGGAGGCAGTAGAACGTATTCAGTTCTTTGCAATTTCATCAAGCTTCTACAGCGGTCCAGCAAATACTGAAAATATCACCGGGCCATATGTATACCACGCCGTTGCACTAGAAGGGAACAACAATCTCTCCACGGTCGAAATCGTCACCACGGACGACTGCTTCCGCCATTTCCTGCTCAACACAACGAACCAAGCCCAACTCACCTGTTTCGTCAGCCAGACCGCCGACCTGATCTTGCTTCCGTTCCCCGCGGGCCTGACCACAGATGTCGGTCTCATCGTCGCCAGCCCCGCCCTTGCCAGTCCCGAAGCCGCCCCCGACCTCTACGCGAACTTCACCAACGCCGCCTACCACGGCGCCGTGGTCTGGTCCTGGCAGCTCGCCATGATGGCCAAGGGGCTCGACTTCCAGCTCGCCCGCTGCACCACCACCGGGCCCCCGACCAGCCAGCCGGACTTCTGCACAGACGACGTCGTTGCGGCGAACGCGAGGGCGGCGTACAACCGGCTCTGGGACGTCATTCAGCGGAACAGGCAGTTCGTCAGCGGCGAGGTGTGGAGTTGGACGTGGAGTGACGACGAGGGGTTCGTGTGTACGCCGCTGGGCAGCCTGCCGCCGCTGCCGGGGGTGGGAGGGAGCACGGAGAGTAATGTTAGGCAGCTTTGGAGTCTTACCTTCTTAGCCGTGGGGAGAAATGGGAACTTTCGCTGAACTGAGTAGGTGTATGCATGTGTAGTCACTCTCAGAAGTGTACCTGCAAGGCTAGAATGTCGTCGGTACTTCCGCCTAACTATAATTCTCTTCTCTGCAAAATCAACACGTCCCAAGTGTGGTGGCGAAGCCTCCGGAGAGTGCCGGCGGTGCCCCCGGGCTTTATCTCCGGTGCCGCGCCGGGGGTTTGTGAAGAGGAAGAGCGGACTCGGCCATCCGTTGTCTTATCTGCATATTATTTGGGGTTTCTTTTCTCTGCACACAAAAAGGTAGTAACGATAACGCAGCGGCTATATCCCAATGTCGTATCAAGCGCCACTATGGCGAAAGCAGCCCGCCTGGCACGTGCCTAGACTGCCGGGCTGCAGGTCGCGGGCGCCCTCGGTCGTTGAAACTATCATTCTGATAGCTGGCTGATGTCGTTTTTGACTTGAGTTGCGAACTGTGCGAACAGAAAACATTTCACCCTGCAGACGCAGTCTCTCGACTACATATAGTAGGCTCTGGACGCAGCCGTTTTCCCAGAACACATGGCGGCGCACGACAAAGAGGCCGCGGGTGGTGTGATAGCCTCATCCGACCCGACGCCCGACACCATGGAGTCGGCGACGATATTGAACAATGGAAATGTTATAGGCAAGCTCTTCTTTAGTAACATGAAATGTCCCACGGACTAATATATGACTTGCAGATGATGGTCTGCAGCGAGGTCTGAAGAACCGCCATTTGACCATGATCAGCTTCGGAGGTGTAGTCGGTGCCAGCATCTGGTACGGCACAGGCTATGCCATCGCCTACAGCGGTCCCGTCGGCGCTCTGATATGCTTCTTCATCATCGGCGTCGACGTATACTTCGTCATGCAGTGTCTTGGCGAGATGTCGACTCTGTTCCCGGTCCAGGGCGCCTTCATCGAACTGGCGGGACGTTTTGTGGATCCTGCTCTCGGATTCAGTCTGGGATGGAACTACTTCTACCTCTGGGTCACCAATGTGGCTAGCGACTTCAACAACAGCTCCATCATCATGGGCTACTGGACCGACAAGGTGCCTACCTACGGCTGGATTCTGAGCTGGTGGGCCTTCTACCAGGGGACCTGCCTCCTCGGCGTGGTCGTCTGGGGCGAGATGGAGTTCTATCTTGCCTGCTGGAAGCTGCTCTGCATCCTGGGCGGGTTTCTGTGCGCTATCCTCATCAACACGGGGGCCATAGGAGGGGAATACATCGGCTTCGAGTACTGGCGGAATCCGGGCCCAATCGCCAATGGCATCAATGGATTTGGACAGTCATTCTTGCTAGCGGCTGTGTACTATTGTGGAACGGAGATGTTGGCCATCACCGCCGCCGAGTCGAAGAACCCATCGAGAGATCTACCAAAAGCCATCAAGCAGACCTTCTGGAGGGTGCTAATTGTATTTATGTGCGGGAAAGTCGTTCTTGCTCTTTTGGTCCACGTACTGATTTGCTGTTTGCAGGGGTCTCGTCTTCTTCGCGGGCATAATAGTGCCATCGAACAGTCCTGACCTACTGACTGCCGCGACCAAGTCGGGCACGTCTCCTTGGACCATTGCCTTCAAGAACGCGGGAGTTCCGCAGATGGGCAACGTCGTCAATGTGGTCATGTAAGTTCCGCTGCCCTCCAGCCGTGGAGTCTGATATGATGACAGATGTGCCAGACCTGATCCCCTAACATTGCTGTCCAGGATCACGGCACAACTGTCTTCGATGAACTCTGCCCTTTATGTCGCCTCTCGAAGCCTCGTGTCCCTGGCCAAAGAACGCCGCGCTCCCAAATTCTTCGCCAAGACCACCAAAAACGGCACGCCTGTGAACGCTCTGGTCTTCTCGAATCTGCTTGGGCTCATCTCCATGCTGAATTACAAAGCCGGGCCCGGGAAAGTCTTCAGCTACCTGATCACAATCTCAGGCTCTGCCACTTACATCGCCTGGGCCGTGATAGGAATCACGCACATTCGCTTCCGAAGAGGCTGGGCTGTTCAGGGCCACCGTGTCGAGGACCTGCCCTTCCGAGCACTGTGGTATCCGTACGGGACTTTGTTCGTGGTCGTCATCAACACATTCTTGGTGTTTATTGCGGGTTACAGTGTGTTCATTGACGGGTTCCATGCGGTTGACTTTGTGATCAACTACCTTGTTATTGCAGTGTTTGCGGTGCTGTTTTGTGGATGGAAGATTGTTAAGAAAACGAGGATGGTGGCTCTGGCTCAGATGGATCTGCAGACCGGGAGGAGGGAGCTGAAAGTCTCTATGGTTGTCCCGGACAGCGACTACAGGCAGGACGAAAAGCCGATTCCGTTTTATATCAAGCTCAAGCATCTTGTGTCCAGCTGAACGAAAAGGCACTGGCGGACAAGTGTACAGGCCCCCTCCTCCGGGGCCGGCAGGACAGAACTGAATATGGATGTTGGTGGTCACATTGCTGTGGAGACCATCCGCTCCACTGCATTAGCCTTTAACCCATTCTAGAGTTGTAAACTTTGCTCGGATAACAGGGTTTGTTGTTTATATTGGCAGCGCTGGCCCAGGGCGTTCGACCGGACCCCTTATGCAACCTCCTTTCGGGATATTTCCAGACCTTGAGCATTCTCTTGCAATTTGGCCTTATACACCTGAAAAAAATTGAGAGAATTCATGATGGTGCGAGGCCATTCCATCCCTGGTGTCGTTGTGCTGATGCTCTCAGCAGCCCGAGCTGAGCTGTCAACAAACGCGAAGTCTCTGTTTCAAGCAGAGCAAAGTCAAATCACACAAGCATCGATTCGTAAGTTCTCTCCTTCGTGCCCAACCGAAGGCTAGTTGTACGGGATACCGACGACCTCCAGCGACTGTGGCTACAAATTTACGCCGGCAGTGGACCGATCCCATTATGTGGCTCAGCAGCTTGGATTCGATATCAGCTCCATGATTCAGGCCTTCAGTTTCCCCTCGAACTCCTCAAAACCCTGACGAAATCGTGCCTGGAGACTGCAAGACGTATGCTGGAGATGGCTGCTGGCCAAGTAACCTCCTCTGGGACGCCTTCAGTCTTCTTTTGAACGGAGATCTCCTCGAAGTGCTGCCTCTGGCCTCGACTTGTTATCAAATTGGGGTAACTACGACGCGGACGATTGTTCATACCTCACCAGCAACTGGCACAATGACTCCTTCATCCACTCTGACCACCCCACGTCAATTATGAGCCCATTCTACGAGGGATCAACCTGTATGCCGCCTGAAGACGGATTCCAAACCACGAACTGCACGCTCGGAGGATACCCGTATTACGTGGTCAACGCCACCAATGTTGCGCAGATCCAGCTTGCGGTCAACATGACGAGAAATCTGGATCTCCGCTTAGCGATCAAGAACACAGGGCATGACTTTTCTGGCAGTGAGTTCTTACCTCACCCGATGAAGGACATGATAAGTCAACCGCTGACAAGTACAAAAGAATCATCAGGCCAAGGTGCACTGAGCATCTGGTCGAGGGCAGCACGTATAGCAGTGCCGCTATCAAAATGGGCGCAGGAATACAGGCCTACGAGGTATACGAACTCGCGAACGCGAACAATGTGACAGTCGTCGCTGGTGAAGGGGAGACAGTTGGTATCGCTGGCGAATACAATGAGTTCTGGGCTGTACCAGCTTTCGTTTTTTGTTCGTCACAGCTGCTGACGAAAACCAACAGTACAGGGTGGCGGGCACTCTCCTTTAGCCAGCATATATGGCCTCGCAGCAGACCAGGTTCTGGCGTTCCAGGTTGTCACAGCCGATGGCCGTTTCCTGACAGCCTGCGATGACGAGAATGTGGACCTGTTCTGGGCACTTCGGGGTGGTGGGGGAAGCTCATTTGATGTGGTCACCTCCGCCACTGTGAAAGCATGGCCTCAGCTTGGAGCCACTGTATTCGGGATTCAGCCTGACTACTGGGGCCAAGATCTCTGGGGATAGCTTCTGGGAAGCCATGAGAGCCTTCTTCACACACTTTCCGGACTGGGCTGTGAGTACATAAAGTCCTTCGTCTCTCCACTCTTCTTCGACACGAGTCGCATCCGGCGTGCATGAACCGATTTCAATACTTCTGCAAAGCCTGCTTGCTTACAAAGTGCACTCAGGATACTGGAGCCTACTCCTACTTCTTTATCGAGCCGCTGGGCGCAGAGACCTACTATTTCACCATGAACCCCTTCTTCACGCCCAACATGACAGCCGCCCAGCACATCGCCCTTCTTCAGCCTTGGCTCGACGAGCTCACGGCCCTCAACGTGACTCTAGACATGAGTGCCAACGCCACCAGCTTTGACAACTTCTACGATGCGTGGGTGTTTGGCTTTCCCCTCGAAGGAGTCGGCTACGACGCAGGACGCATCGCCTCGAGACTTTTCCCGCGAGCAAACTTCGAGAACGAGACACTCTTGGACGAGACCTTCGCCGCCATCAAAAATACAACGATGAACGGTTTCTTCGTGACGGCTTTCAACTTCAAGAATGAGTTGCATCCGAGCAACACGGAAAATTCGGGGAATCCCGCCTTTCGTGAGGCGTTGACGCATGCTATTGGTGCAACTTTCTGGCAAGATGGAGACTCGGTGGAAACGATGCGGAAAGTCAGTGACAGCTTGACTTATGACTGCATGGATCAGTGGCGTGCTGTGACGATTGGCTCTGGCGCGTACATTGGCGAGGTAAGATCATGCCCTACGTGAAGACCATAACCAGAGTTATCATGCTGATCCTTCTTCCTCGACAGGCCGACTCATCCGAGCCCAACTGGCAACAGTCCTTCTTTGGGTCCCACTACGAAAGGCTTCTGGAAATCAAGCAGCGATATGACCCACTTGGGGTTTTCTACGCCTTGAAAGCGGTCGGCACGGAGGGTTGGAAAGTAAAAACATCAACAGGTCTGCCCACTCAGAACGGCAAACTATGCAGAGTTTAGGGTAGCAGCAAGGTAGATAAGATGACTACAGGCAATTACTACTTAGCGGTAAAGTTGATGAAATTGTGTGCAGACTGTGCTACAGTAGTCCGATTTGGTCAGTCCACGTTCACAATCTTGCAGTGGTGTCTACAGGTACTTCGCACGGAAGTAATGCCGGACAGGCACTCACACAAGCGGTCCTCGAAAAGAACTATCGTGGCCATTCAGAATTTATACATTTGCATTACCAAGGTGTTCATATCAAATTTCTTTAAGTGTCAACGAATTATGCGCTTTTTCTATCCTTGCCGGCTCCGGGTCCGGCCCCGGGCCGGGTCCCAGGAGGGCTGCCGGACCGGTGGACCGTGGACGAGTCAACTCAAATTCATCCTCGATGAGATGTGGACGAGCTCAACGCTTTCACATACTTCAATAACTTCACCCATTCTCAAGCTCACACAATTTTTCGCCATTCACACACTCCCGAAGTCCTTCTTATCCTCGAGTCTCCTAAATTTGTTGCATCCCCCCAACTCGACCCCTGCCGACTGAGAAACATGGCCACCGGAGGCAAGCACGTCGTCTTCGACATCGTCGGCACCTGCGTCGGCTACGAAGCCTTCTTCGAAGCCATCGACGCGCAAGCCGGCGACCGCCTCCGCGCGCACGGCATCTCGCCCAAGCTCTTCGCCTTCGCCTGGATGGAGTGCGCCGAGCGCGAGTTCACCTTCCTCGACCTCTCGGGCCGCTACAAGCCGTACTGGCCCGTGTTTCGCGCCCTGTTCCACCGCGTGCTCGCGCAGGTCGGCGTGCCCAACGTGCGCGGCCTCTTCAGCGACGAGGACGCCGACATCTGCGCCAACGGCTACAAGGCGCTGCGCGCGCGCCCGGGCGTCGTCGAGGCGTGGCAGAAGCTGCGCGCGGCCGGGTTCACGGTCTGGGCACTGACGACGGGCGACGTCGCGCGCGTCAAGGCGTACCTCGCGGGCGCGGGGCTGGAGGTCGCCGAGGAGAACTTCTTCTCGTGCGATGGGCTGGATGTGCGCAAGCCGCACCCCAAGGCGTACGACTTTGTGTTGAACAAGTTCAGGGGCGCGGAGCAGACGTGGTTCGCGGCGGCGCACATGTGGGACTCGTCCGGTGCCAAAGCAAATGGGTGAGTGCATTTTCTGTGGAAGCAGTGAACATGGATGGCCCTGCCTATTTCTCTGGCAGCGCATATTCGGAGCGTATTTACTGACAGAACTGAACGCTAGTTTCAAAGCCGCTTGGTGTTCGGCGTGGGAGCTGGAGCCCCTCCCAGAGATTTTTGGTGAGGTGGATGTCAAGGCGGATACGTTAGTGGAAATGGCTGAGGGCATCATCGCGGCATCAAAAGCATAGTGCAAGTGTTGAGAATGTTGGGTTGCAGCCAAAGATAAATTCGAATGGCACAAGATGAAACTATCCTCCAAATTCCCGACCGCCTTCACCGGGAAAGTCCAGATTGAAAGACGAACGCGCTTCGCCCTACTTACGCCTCCTCCGCTGCTCTGGCTGCTAGAGCCGCGTTGTTGTAAGAAGACAACAAAATCTGATCCAACTTGATCCTGACCTTCACACCAAGCCGCTGTCCCTGCTCTATCAGTAGCTGAGTGGCAGACACTTGAGTATCATACGACTCTGTCGATGCCAACGTCCAGTACTCGACTTCAACAACCCTCAGATGAGGTGCAGATTCGGCCTTCAGCTCCAGCAAGAGCTGCACCTCGGATAACCATTCGCTAATGGGGGAGTGGTCGTATGCCAACAGCTGCAGTCGGATGATCGAGCGCGGCATAGTATCGACGAGCCTCCGTGGAGGTTCTGCCTCGTCTAAGTTGTCCTTCAACAACATCCACAGTGGCATCGTCAGCGCTTCGAGAACAGAAAACTCGCGTGGCAGCGCCCCAAAGACTATATCGTGAGGCACGTCATACCCTCGGATGACCAGGGTCTTCAGCGACCGGCGCTGGCAGAGCACAGCTAAATCCATTCCATTTGCGATGTAGGTGCCAAAAGGGCCCTTGTCGTGGTACGTGTATGTGAGATTCTCAAGGGCCTTGGGGAGTTGTAGAAGGGCGCGCAGGACTCTAAAACGAATCTGAGACAGACCAAATGTCATGCTCGTCAGACCTGACTTGCCGCGGTATTTCGAAAATTTGGCAACCTCGTCGGGGAGGTCGAGGCAGGGGTTGCTAAGTAGGCCTGCAGTGTAGAACGTTCGCAAATCTGGCAAAAGCAGGAAAGGCAGTAATCTTCTTAAGTCGATGGAGTCAAAGACCCTCCGGGGGTAACGCCAGGATAGTGTAAACTCCCGCAAGTTACGAAGGCCAGGAATGCTCGCAGCGGACCATACATCGTTGGGTCTCACGAACAAGGCGTCTGATAGGAGTTCGAAGATTGAAAGGTCTCTTGTTCCCAAGTCGCTGACATGCGCGATCTTCAACGACCGAACATTCGGCAATAGGAAGAGAAGCGCCAGATGGAAGAACTAGGAGCGACGTCCACTTTCTTTCGCATCGAATTATCGCGTATCGTCTGTCTCCTGTGCCGTGTGAACGAGTGCGAGCCGAGCAGCGAACCCTTGACCCAGGCTGACAGTATCCGCAAATAGTTTTTCGGTGCCCGGGTATAGGTTCACAGTGCGATCGTCCCCATCTGTCGATCTAAATGCTAGACATCGTACGTGGGCCAATTGGTGTGAGTGGTCAAGCATCAAGCACAGATGCTTGTATCGGTCCAAGCCCCGGTCCTTCTCGTCCAAAATTACTGTCTTGTAGATGGCAGGGTCAACACATGCGCGGACACGGCGGCATATAGATGCTAGCGAGAGAGGCCAGCGTAGGACTGACGGTCGCTCATTGTTGAGTCAATCATTTCCATTAGGACGTCCTTGTCGACTTCCTGCATGGTACCGGATAATTCTGTGCCACAAATGAGAGAATCTGACTTGATTTTCCCAATCCTTTGACGCTTTAGTCATGTGATCATGGACCCCTTCAGCGTAGGATAAATCTCGTCATCGATACATCTGGGGTGCTCTTCGTTCGTTCTATGCACAAATCCTAAGCACAAATCAGTATCCAGGTAAAGTCACCTCTTCCGTGAATTATTCTGAACTTACGGCATCGCGACGTAGACGTACCAAGCAGTACCCAACATTTCAATCTTAGAGCGCCCGCGGTCAACCGGGTCCCCATCTCAAAGCCAGGCGTTGCCATTTTCCGTGTCTGCACTTATTTGGACCTCTTCCTCCAGGTCTTAGAGGTCATGGTCGATCAAGACCTGTTCGAATACCAAGGACAAGACCTCGAATGGTAGATCCAGAAGACCAGGCATCTTTGGTGTCGAGAGGTGACCTGGAAAGGTACCCAATGTGGGCGTTGACCTGCTCTCTCCAAAGAAGAATGTAGTGTGAGTGTCGGCAGGGTCTGTGCACCTTAATAAAACGGGTATCGGTACAGTGTGGTCGTTGCATTACTGCCAGGAGAGCTGGTGGACGTCCAGCTGTAGCCAGCAGACTTACGTAAGAGTCCCCTGAGGACGCGAACCCCTGCTTATTCAAGACGCGACGCGTCGGCAGATATCTCACGGTCAGCAACTGATGTAAATTTCGCACATGTGCTCGGTGCAAGATGTCATGTACGCTGAGATACGTACTTACTACTGCCTGATTGGACCCATTTTGAGTTATCTCGGTGACTAGACTAGCTACCTAGGTATCCACGGAAGGGTCGTCTGCACCTGCGAGATGACATCTAGAGTATGAGACAACACAGGAATTCATTACGTAATTTTTTATGTGCTTTCCCAACGTCCTCTGGAGGTGGCATCTTGTTGCAACATGTTCTTTTCCAGAGATTTACCGAATTTTTGAGGTACCATCCTATTAATCCTAGTGAACCAATTCAAAGGGGCACATCGCTCGTGCTGCTTCACTCTCCCGCGCCTCACTTAATGCCACCGTCAAGGCCAAGGCATTGCCGATGCTTGACTCCCACCTGCGCAGGTGTGAGGGCCACTGGTGCCAGAAAGACTTCAAACTTCAGTCATGAGCTCATATAATTCTCCGGAAGCAAATCCACTGTCGTGAAGAAAATGGCTGGCCCACGGGTATCTACATACAGTATCACTCCGTGCAGCACTGAAATTTGTTATCAGTGGCACCGGCCATACCTATACCAAGACCTCAAGCCACCTTGGCCAACCCCCCGGCCAGGCAAAGTCAAGGCTTCGACAAAGTCTTGGGCTGAAGAAATGACCATTTTAGTTCACCTTGCTCTGACTGGGCATGGATTAAATCATGATAGTTCTGAATGACGTCTTGCTCTGGGCAAAATGCTCTACCAAGCGAACAGCACTTGCGCACACATTTCTCTGTAAAGATGCTTCATGAAAGTGCCAATTTCCTCAATCTGGATAATCAAGGTCATCACAAAGTACGCATCTCCAGTTGCTGAACCGTATAATTTTGTCTCTCTTTGACAAATCGGCGCACAAACACTATACAACCTTCGGCTCACGATGTCAGCAAACACAGTGGCCGTCGGACCGAGCTCATCACCAGCATCTTCAGCAAAGATGGATCGTCCATAGAACAATATCCTCCAGGTAGATGAGTATACAGACGAGAAAATCGAACAGACCAAAAACCGCCTCCTCCGAGAACAGGCTGAGCTCCAACAACAAGACGTCCCACTAATCCCCATGCTCTCCCTCTTCAAAAAGCAAGGCGGCTACGACCCGACCACCATTGCAACCCAGCCCTCAGTATATGACAACCCAATCAGCGCGAAGTTCTTCATCACTCACGCAAAATACGAAAATCTGCACCGCTTCGATCCCGCGTTCCGCTGGACATGGGCCGAGGAGCTGCCTCTGATCACGAAAATGGACTGGCGGGTTACGCTATGGGCATGCCTAGCGTTCTTCGCACTGGACTTGCCCAGGGGGAACCTGAGCCAGGCGAACTCGGCGTCTTTCTTACAGAACTTGGGTATGGACACGAATGACTACAATCTAGGAAACACAGTTTTTCAGGTGTCGTTCTTGTGTGCGGAGTTGCCGTCGCAGATGATAAGCAAGAAGCTGGGCCCTGATCGCTGGATTCCGTTTATAATGTGTTCGTGGAGTCTTGTATCTGGATGTCAAGTAAGCTCTAGCCCACCAAGCAAGACCCACGAGCAATGATATCTCTGTACCCACCTAACTGGCAAACACAGTTCTGGCTATCCGGCCGAACATCCTTCCTCGTCTGTCGCGCTCTTCTAGGCGTGCTCCAAGGCGGTTTCATCCCGGATGTCGTTCTATACCTCACCTATTTCTTCAAATCCTCCGAGCTTCCCTTCCGTCTAGCTATGTTCTGGACCATCCGCCGCATCACCGACATCGTCGCGCCGCTCATCGCCCTCGGCGTTTTGCGCATGGACGGCATCAGCGGCTACGAAGGCTGGCGATGGCTCTTCCTTATGGAGGGGTTTCTTACAATGTCAATCAGCCTCTGGTACTGGTTCGCAATGGCCGCATCGCCCACCCAAACGAAGACCTGGTGGCGGCCCAATGGATGGTTCAACGAACAGGAAGAAAAGATCCTGGTCAACCGCATCTTGCGCGATGACCCTTCCAAAGGCGATATGCACAACCGCCAAGCCATCTCACTGAAAATGCTGATCAAGTCGCTGGCAGATTTCGAGCTCTGGCCGATCTATGCGTTTGGGTTGTTGTGGGAGATCCCATCGGGCCCTCCGGATCAGTACCTGACGCTGACGCTGCGGAATCTGGGGTTTAACACGAATGATACGAATCTGTTGAGTATACCGCCGCAGTTTATGGGCGCTGTGTTTATGCTGATCATGACTTATTTGTCTGAACGGTGGGACTCGAGGGCGTATTTTGGTGTGTTGACGCAGTTGTGGTATTTGCCGAATCTTGTGGCGATGGCGGTGCTTCCTGGTGATGCGAGTCCTTGGGCGCAATATGCCGTTGTTATCACCTTGCTTTCATATCCGTCGCGTAAGTGAACTGTGCTACATCTGCACGGCTTGCTGTTCTTGAGGTGCCATGTAGGAATCGAGGCTGACTGATGACCGCTATTTTCACAGCTCATGCCATGCACGTGGCTTGGGCATCTCGAAATTCCCACTCTGTTCGCACGAGGGCTGTCTCTGCGGCCTTGTACAAGTAAGCCTCTCGGACTCTTTTGCATTTGTGGTCGTCTAGTATGAAAGGTGCACCTAGCTAACTCTGGTACATAGCATGATGGTGCAACTAGCTCGCGTTATCTATTCTAACATCTATCGAGAAGATGATCGACCAGAATGTGAGCTTGATCCCGAAGTCGTAAAGCTGATTAGCACGCGAGACAAGGCTAACTTCCCCAACTTGTACAGACCGCCGTGGAAACCGCGTTCTCGTCGGCATCTGCTGCTTGAACATCTGCGTATACCTTCTTGCAAAATTGTTTTACGTGTACTGCAACAAGAAATGGGAGGAGGAGTGGAGCAAAATGATGGAAGAGGTACGTCGCGATCCACTGGCAGCACTCTTTGATACCTGATTACACGGTTTTGACAGCAACGATGAGCAGGAGAGGGCCAATTTTCTCGAAACCACCACGGATGAGGGAAGTAACCGGAAAGATTTACGTTTCAAGCATTGACATGTTTCGGACGGCGGTCGATTAGTGCTCTACACCTGGGCAGTTGATCCTAAGACTTTTGCACACAAGATTGTCCGATAGAAAATCCCACAGATGCTATTCCGTACCTAAGAACAGACAGACAATCTCAACAAGCTTCTCCACACCATCCACCCAAGCACTAACTCTCCATCAAGCCTCCAGCTTCTTTTTTCCCATCCTTTGAAACAAACCTAACCCCAACACTAGCCACCACCGTGATATTCGCCGGCTCCAGCGACGGCCCCCCATCCTGCTGCACCCCACCAGTCCCAACCGCCCCGACCTGCCCCAGCGCCTGCGTCTGTGGCGGCATCTGACCACCGCCACCACCATACAGCCCACCCGCGTACCTCTGTCCCTTGGACACCCGCCCCTGCTGCGCAAAAGGAGAACTCACATCCCCATCCTCAATCTCACACGCGACCACCTCCCTCTCCACCACCCCTGCGTAATCCTCCGCCCGTTGCACAGCATTCCGCATCGCCCCAATGCGCGCTTCGCGCATCATTGCATCGCGCGTGGCGTCTGTGATGCGCCACTCGGTTGCTGTGATGCAAACGCTGTCCATCGTGGACAGCTCAGCAGCGAGGGTGGCGAGCAGGGTCAGGTCGCGGAAGACGACCTCGGCGGTGACTTTGGCGGTGTATTGCCGCATAGGTCCCTTCTCAGCTGGGATGGGAGCAGCGGTTGGTTGTGGCTGGGGTGGTAGGTGGGATGAGGTCGATGGCGCGGACAGGGTGAAGGTTGTGATGGGTGCGTCGTTGTTGTAGATTCTGGAGGTGTATTGGCGGAACAAGGTGGCGAGGGCGTCGGAGCGGGCGGCGACGGTGGTGGATGCTGTGACTTGGGAGTCTGAGGTGTTTGTGATGAAGATCTGTAGGACGCCGCGCTCGGCTTGGTGGATGACCGAAGCGGTGCCGGTGACGTGGATTTTGAGTTGAGTGGCCGTCATGTTCTTGTTGATGGTGGTATCGTCTGTCATGGTGGCAATAGCTATGGGGTCAAAGACGATATTCCAGTTGTGTGTACAGAGTACAGATCCAGCTAATAGTAGGCTCAGTAGGGCAAGAGAGCTTACTATATAGCCAGATCCTTCTGAATAGTTTCCTGCCTGGCAGCTTTCAAAGCAGGCTACCCAAACACCCCTTTATGCTTGCTGCACGGCGCTCCAACCAATGTACCTAGGTAACTCAGACCAGTCCTGGACCTCTCTTGTTCTGGCTTGGTTCAAAGGCCGCTTTCTACATCTACAGTTGTATTGCACATATTCGGCCTCGAATTGATAGATACCGAAAGTTGATCTCAGCCTTATCGTGACAGGCACACAACTTTAGAAGCCATAATGCTACTAGTATGCCTACTGCCGCATTTCTCCGCGAGACTGGACGCCAATGATTCCAGACCTGTGCATACAGAAATTTCGTGATTCCTAGAGATGCAATATCAACTGCCACGGAGAGCCCCTTTGCATCCCACGTTGCACAAGCCCGTTGTGACACCTGGGGGTGTTTGCTGGCTGGTCCCACAAAACACTCGGGCACCGTCTCAGGGGTGGAGTCCATACGATGGGAGCGACTGTTGAATATGACTCCTTCCGAATTGCTACAGTAAATGAATCAACGGATCAAAAAAACCCCATGATCCTGCTCTCTATTCGTTCGGTCTCTGGCCTTCCTCTGCTTATCGTTGACCACAACGCCACCATCAACCACTTAGCCACCCATTCGTCTATGCCAATGTCTAGTCTACTTCCCGATGACATTGACAGCAACCTCAAACAAATTGGAACAATCGTCCTAATACTCTTCGCCAGCGTCATATCGTCCTTCATCATCTTCGCAATAGGAATATGGCTCGCTTTGTGGCTCAAATGCTGTGGCTGTTGCTCACGCTCGCAAATCGACAATGGTGAGCCACACGCGGCCAGAGGGTTCGAAAGGAATTGGTACGGACGACGTGGGTAGGACAGATCCCGGTGGAGAAGTCTTGCCATCTCGGAGCCGGATCTTGGGCCCAACTTTGCCAGCACGTTGTCGGGACACTACCGCTCCTGGCTTGAGCTGGGATCGTTGAATGATGTGGAAGGGAAAATGCCGAGGGGATGAAAAATCCCATATTATGGGCTTGAGATAATGACAGCCAAGAGCTTATGTCGAGGTGGTCCAGGACTTCCGGTGGGAAAATTGAGAACAGAGTTGGTGTCTCTGATTGCTAGATTCTGGAGCATAGTCCATCTTTACCTAGCACCAAAAAAGACGGAGGATAGAAGAAGAGTATGTGGCTTTGGCAGATAATATGAGGAATGTCTTTGTAACAGAGTCATATCTTGCCAGTCTGGTAACTAATGGTCCTTCACCCCTGATCCTCATCATGCAGACGCTTACCTGCATGGCACAAAGACTAGGAGCGAACGCTGCATCTAGGAGAAGCACCCAGCTGCCTTTGTAAACAGCCATGCATAGCAACCTCTGCAGGTTCATGGGCTGTAAAGAAAGAAACGTGCTGTGCCAACGACTGCTTGAGTGGAATTGAAGTGATTGGCCCCTATCAGACAACAGTAGTTGTCCGAGAGACTCTGGCACGTCAAGAAGCTGGCTCTTAGTACAAAGGAGCAGGCACCTCCCATTTCCTTTCTCTACACATCTAATCTGCTCCTCCTGCTTCCAACATCTTACCATCGTTTTGCCTTGCCCGCACACCACTCATTTCCGCTTCGTACCGGAGCGCCGTCTGGTCGCTTGCAAAATGCTCACGTCTCAGACGATCAACATCAAGGGGCACTTCTACCCCGTCGGAAACACACCTGCTGTGTCTCTGACTTCATCGCTTCCTCCAGAGGACCCAGCTGATCTTCTCCTCCTGGGTTGTGGAGACTTGAGAAACGTCTTGTTTACTGCTCATCTCGACGGTCGGTGCAAATCAGCTTGTCGGCGACTCGGCGTGGTGGAATATCGTTGCTAACCCATGAAGCAGATCGCCCACTCGATGTCACAACCTGCGATGTACAGAAAGCCATCATCGGTAAGCCAAGATCTGAGCATGAAAATGACTGTGTCCGTCATTATGGACTGCTGACTCTCCTCTTTTGCTAGCGCGCAACATCTTGTTGCTAACCCTGATCCTCGACGACACTGACGACACGCACGACACGCTCATCTGGAACATCTACTACCACATGCGCCTCGACAAAGCGTCCGATGATCTTCTACATGCTCAGGCGAAGAAGCTGCTCGAATTGTCAACCACCCTGGAGAGCTGGCAACAGAGCAAGTATGGAGTACACCTCAAATTCTGCGACACCGCCACGCTGGTGGATGCCAGGACCATGTGGTCCCTTTACAGCAGCGACCGAGACACGGGGCGTTCCTCCATCCAGAAGCAGTTACAGGCTGCCGTAGACTTTGCCAATGAGGCCAAGGACGCACGAGACATGAAGTTCGTCGTCACCGGTTTCCGCTCAGCCATCCCGGCTCACGGCCCAGCATTCGAGGATGTGAACTCTCTCCACCAACACTTCTGGAAGGAAAGCACGACTGATTTCTCACACAAAGCGATCAAAAAGGCCAAGATTCCAAACCCCATGTTCTTGACGGTCGATGACACCTCGACGCTGCACTATGGGGCTGATCCCTTATTGGGATTCCACCTCGCACCAGCCTACACGCCTCTCAAGCCACAGTCGCCACTGCACATCTCACTTGAGGCGAAGAAGCACACACAGTTGCAGAAGGTTGCCGACACCGCACGTCTGGAGTTCAAAAAGTGGGCTGCCTCGTTCAGACGACACGCAGGAACCATCACTATCCGATTCTTCGTCGGCGACGCCATCGCCTTTGCCCACACCCTACATCACGCTCGTGCCTCTGGTAGCCACTCGGCCGCTTTCTACCGTGAGAAATATCAGTTGCAGCCTCTGACACTTCTGGAGAGCGATTATGGCGCCACAGGCTCGGCGCCGGGGCTGTTTGATATCGTGGATACATCGAACTTGTGTGACCACGTTGGCCCGCTCAACCTCCTAGCGGCGGTCTCGCCCCTACCTCGCAATAGCTTGGCTGCCACTCTGTACACAGAGGTCATCCCGAAGACGACAGCCATGAGCCGCAAGGAGATTCTCGACATTATGCTTTGTGGAGACACGCCCACAGTGTCCACGCTGCTCGCCTTGTTTCCCGTGGAGTACTGGACGAATGCTGCTTGTGTTTCGTATGGAGACGAGTCTTTTCTTGAAGCCACAAAGAAACTGAGAGGGGACGGCGAGAGCGCTGTGCAGCAGATGTACTTGCGTGTCGCCTGGAAGCGTCCTCCATGCTTTGCACCATCCGGCGAGATGTCTGAGCTGAGCCTGGCTCCTATACACTTTTCAGCGCAGGAATTGGCCAAGGTTCTGTACGAGATATATCTGCGCATGTTCGACGATGAAGACTGGTCGAAGAAGATGGCCAACTTGGGTCTAAGACGGGAGTTAGGGGGAAACCAACAACCACAATACCACCGCGCTGGTCTGGCCGCATTCCTGCGTCTAGTCAAGACCCGTGTGGCTTGCGACTGGGAGGAGACCATGACGACTTTCCACGACCTGGTGGTAGAGCGGTCCGGCGCCCCAATGAATGGGCACTACGTCCAAGAACTTTGTGCTTATCTTCATCTTTTTGATGTGTGGACAGTCCGCATCTACAAGCAGCCCAGCTTGCTCGGAGGCCTGGGCACTGACCCTACCAACCACTACTTGCGGGCATGGATGGACATCCCTCCTGTCGTCTGCATCACGCTGACAGTCCCGCGAAAGCACCTTCTGGCATTCACTGGGACCAACCGCCACAGCTACGGTACGCCCGCTGTGCACTGCCAAGTCGGCTCCACTTATGGTCATTGGCAGAACCTATTTTCTGCGTGCCAATTCTCGTTTGGCGCCATAGCAACAACGGGTGTGCGAGGCAGCGATAGCTTTCAGATCACCGTGGCTGAGGACAAGTCGGGATGGGATGGCAACTCAGCGCTGATTGCAACGTTCTACACCCCAACCTGGGCCATTCTACGCGACTTCTCCTCCACGTTTGTGTCATTCGGTCTCCACACCACACCTCTGATCCAGGCTCTATTCATGAAGCACTATGGATTGACGTTAACAGTCTTCGAGGAAGCGATCAGCAACGCTGAGCACGTGTACATTACGAAGTACGCTCCTCATCTCCAAGGCTTTCCGAAGGTGGCAGGCCTTATGCCTGATCAGGTGTCGGTTCCGGGTACGACCAGCGGGGACATCAAGCGGTCGCTGACCGCGGGTGTGTCTCTACAGGGTGACCGCCTTGCGACCATGACTGGTCGCCTCGACTTCGGGTCTCAAGATGCTCAAGCGCTCCTGCAAGGTGGCGCTTCTGTCAAATTGGGCAATGCTTTACCATGTCAAGTCTCTGTGACTTTAGGTAAAGAGCAGCCACTTGACCTGTTCTTCCCCGTTCCCGTCCTCGCTACTGGCCAGAAGACTCGTATCGCCCGCACATCTGGGTACGTTGAAGTGGTCGCTCAAGTGGCTACAACTTCCAGCAGTGCCGACTTTCCAACATCATTCGTGCACACTCTGTATCTCACAGGAGCCAGAAAGGTGCCTCTGCCATGGAGCATGTCCCAGGTTGACCTCCAGAAGCAACCAGCGTTGAATCTTGCTCAAGTCAGCAAGATCGACTGGCTCAACACGCACCTCTCTCTGCAAATGTCAAACCGCGAACGAACGTTGCGTGAGGACCCGAGTCTGTCCCGTTCACCCGGCGAGCGAGTTCGGTTCGACTTTAAAGAGAGCCTGTTCTCTCTCTTTGTCCAGTTCGCAGGGTTGCAGGGCCCCAGATTCACCCAATTTGGCATCAGCAACCGATCGAACGGCGGTGTGCACATCCTCGTCTTCCCGCAAAAGCTTCGACTCGATCTCGCCACGCGCACTGTCGTCCTCGACTGCGCCGTGCTGCCCCTCCATGCCAGCATCATGCCGCAGATTGCTAGCTTCATCCGTGGTCTGACCAAAGGCGGGAAGCTGATGCAGATTCTCGCGGATGACGCGGAGCTGCGCATGTGGAAACAAGTGTTGCCAGCGTGGGTGGAGCGGTGCCGCGGGACGGAGTGGCATCACGGAGAGAACTGTGAGTATCGCGCCACAGGAAAAATACCGTTGACGGAGGAGCACGACGATGGGCAGTTCTTGTGCTCGTGCGGCCAGGGTGTCTTCGCTGGGTCCTTTGATGTGCCGGGGTGGGCGGCGACGGCGAGGAAGTATGCGACGCGCGCTGCCATTTCGCCGCTGTTCTGGGCGCCGTTCGCGGATGAGTTTTACATGCCTTCGAAGCTGGCCGCATCAGGTTCTTCGTATCCGAAGACTTCGGTGGGCGGGTGTCTGGTCTGTGGAGCGGAGCGGAAGAAGAATGGAGGTATGCTGATGAGGTGCGGAAGTTGCCAGCAGGCTGAGTACTGCTCGGCTGAGTGCCAGAAGAAGGACTGGAAGGTGCACAAGACCATTTGTTCTGGTAGACAGGCTTGATTAGGCAGACGGAGGCGCAAGGAGGCGTAGGACTGCTGTGATGCACGGACTGTTTGCGTACTCCGTCCGCACAGGATCACGACTGGTAGGAAGGTACTCCATAGGTATTTGGATGCCTAGGTACTGAGCAGTCAGAATATCAACCCCAACTCATACCATCTTGAAACTAAAACGAGACGAAAGGTACGAAAATGGGACTAGGGCTCGAGGTCGGGGCCACTCGTTGTGTTTCCCCGTGGGGAAAAAGCAGGGGCCGGCCAGGGGAAAAGTGTGGGGTAAGTAGGTAAACTCAGGCCACGAATATGCACCCTGTCCCCCTCTCTTTGACCGGTGCGTTTGCATGCGTTTGGGGCTGGTGGTACCTGCCTCCCTTGGAGCATTAATAACAGTCACCCGTGCGGAGAGCCCCTGTGATATCCCTTATTTAATACCTATGTACTTATTACACGTGATTAAGGACCGGACCTGGAAGTGAGGGGAAAGGTGGTGTGAGCCTCAAAGTCCAACGACATCCCATCCCATTCATCTTTTCAAATCTTCTTTTTGCATCACCCTTTTCTGGTGCATGCCTTTTCTTGGGCTGTACGCAGTGCACACTCACACCACCAAACTCTGATGCATCTCGCAGTGAGGGACAGTGCACCAATACAATGACTTGGACGACGATTTGATTGCAATCTCGAGCCCGACCACCCGCTCTGTGCCGCACCGATTCGATTGACTCGCAACAGGGCCTGGGACTCCACAAGTTGCCCGGACCACCGATGATGGAGCTTGTTTCCCCAGAAATCCCCCCGCGGCGGCTGGAAGCTTCACAGGCCACGCGGGTCATGCACGCCGCCGATGCCAATTGAATGAGCGTCCAGCCACCGCTGGAATTTGGAGGTCGAGCGTGCGGATCGAACAATCCCGTCGTGTCATACTTTGGAGGAGTCACCACAGGCGGCTCAATTGACCATCTCGAGAATGATACTGCTCTTCGCAAGCCGCTGCCTTTGAGAAAAAAATTACACGTTGGAGGCAGGAACCATTCTAGCCCAGGGTATCCGCGGAGAAGAAATACGCTTGGGACGAGCCAGCTTACATCCGAAGGGCACAACTACCGAGGTACTCGAGGCAGCAGTCAAACAGACCGTGCGGCAACATCACCAGAACCTCGAGGAAAATTGACTGCCCAGGTGGTCATGCAACAGTGTGGTCGAAATAAGGAAATTCGGTATTGTTTGATATCCTCAGGATCGAGGAGGGCTGGGATTTCCACTATTTTACAGTTCCCTGAAAACCTGGCCGCCCCAAGTTTTGCCGTCTATGGTCTATGCCGCTGCAGCTACCTTTTCATGCAATGCACACCCATCGGTGCTCCTCCCAAGCTTGTCGAGAAAGCCGTCGACCAGGCAGCACGAGCGTCTTCGCCGCACCATCTGGCCCCCAGCATCTGGCCCATCAAGGTGTCGGCAAGGCCTGTTCCATTTGTCGAGGACAAAATGGAGAAATGATTTAAGTCTGTGGCGACGTCTGTCAGCATTTCCGTGGACCAGCAAGTGGTGTTCGTGAAGATGGAGATGATGTTCGTCAGGTTGTGCTGGATGCTGTTATGGCGGATCAAGTTGTGTCGATGTCTTGTGTTGATGGTCGAGTACTTGTTTGATGGTGACTCGGTGACTGCGCGATTAAAATGGGGGGTGGGATTGAGGGTGTCACGTACGAACTTGGCCATGAGGGCAACCATGAGGTCGAAGAGACCGATGGCCTCGACGAAAGCGAAACCCAGAATGGCGTAGGAGAACAGTTGACCCTTGAGGGCGGGGTTGCGGGCAACGCTGTTAAGCAGAGCGGCGAAGACGAGACCGATACCGATACCAGCACCAGTCAGACCGATGGCGGCGGAACCCATGCCCAAGTTCTTGGAGACCTCAACCAGGGCGTTGGCCATCTCGGAGTTGTAGGAGCGGGTCTGCTGCTTGAAGGCAGAGCGGGTGGTGGCGTTGACAATCGACGAGCGCTTCATGGTCTGCATGGGGCTGGTCTTGGTCATGCCTGCGATGTGGAAGAGAATTCTCAGTAACCGAACGGGGGACGACGGGGAGGCACATGGCCAACGCGACAGCAAACGGGCAATCGAAGGTCAATCATGATCAACTGGAGGCCCCATTGGGCCCTCAATGGGTCGAGTCGATGACGTTGAGGTCGATGGGCTGTGCGACGATAAGCTCGAGATGGGGGTAATTGCCCTTACCGGTGATGGTACGCTTGGAGACGTTGGCAACCTGGACACGCATGGCAGGGCGAGCGATCTGGGCCATGGAGGCCATGCGGGAGGCGAGGACACGGGAAGCCATTGCGACTGATGGAGGGGAGATGAAGCTTTCGATGATGAGAAAAGGGAAAGGATGGGTCGAGTTGCTTGTGGCGGAGAGCTGTACAGCTGGGCTTGGTGTGGAAGAGTGAAAAATGAGAATGGAAGGGAAAAGGACAGAGCGGAGGTCAGGTGAATCGAGTGGAACGGGGACCCGGAGCTCAATTCGCTGGCGGTGGCAGAAATCCACCCAAGGTAAACCGCGAACTGACCCCGGCGGGCCAATAAGCACGGCTAACGACCGCACACGAGTCCACTTTTTCACCTTGGATCCTGTGGATCCCTTGTCCCAGGCAAAGACGACAGCAAGGAAAATGACGCCCCGTGGGTACTTGCCCTCGGGCGATATCGGGACTTGCAAAACGTTCAAAAAGAGAGCTTCTTCCCGCTTCAGAACTGGGTCGAGATGTTGTTCTCTCTCCCGCCATTCTCTGCTTGTCCGGCTTGCCTGCCAAAGTAGGCAAACGCGATTCATGGCAGAGTTTGGAAGCACTTCACCGTGACAGCTTGACACCACTCGGCAGCGACGCACAGCGTACATCCCAAAATCATACTTCGACTACGCAAACTCGAGAAAGTCAAAACAAAGGATGCGAAACACGAAGTGGTAGATACTGTTTGGGTGGAAAGATCTTTGGACAACGAGGGCTCTGCGGGTTAGGTTGCTAGCCACACCAACGGCAGAATTTGCATCGTTTGCCAGTCTGGGTTTGATATCTGGCTCGCAAGGCACTGATCCTTGTCTACCAGCTAGTAAAAGGAGTCGCGGCGCCACGGACACTGGATACAGTACCTGCGCAGCTTCATGCGGGAAAGGAGGTGTGCTGTGTAGCTGATCCGATGCATGGCGTCGTTGTGTGTGCGGCCAATCTCCTCGGGCTGACCGGCTGTGTTGCTTGCGTGCTTTCCCGGCTTGAGTGCCTACAAGTGTACTATCGGGACAGGCCGGGCTTTCCATGTCGGCGTCATCGAAAGTTTGGCTTGTGCAGCTAGTGACTCCTGACATGGAATTGCACCTGCAGCTTCATGTTCAATAGGATGAACGACCAATGAACACCGGGCAGATCATCGAAGGTTGAGCTGGAGGCAGGTCAGCTTTTTAAGGAAACGAAGAACCGGTTTGCAGATGACCCGTGCTGACTTGAGACGACGCCAGAGAAGAAAACTTTTTTTCTGCAATCCGCGATGTTCCGGTCAGCCGGTGGGTGATGCACGGGCATCCCTGCAGCTGATCCCTGTCCCCTGCAACGTGCTTGAGCCTCATTTCGAGGCTGACTTCATGTGGTAGGCAACTTTGACAGTGCCATGCTGAGAATCCTTCTCATCAGAGACATTTCTGTCAGACCGGCGTAATCTTTTCGAGACACCAGCCTATGGCCGTCTCTTAGGCACTTCCGAGTAGCTAGAGCCCGAACTCAAGATTGAGGATTGTCTATATTGTCTCAGACGCACCCGGAGGTGCCGAACTGTCTTCGCACGAGGTGTGTTGCATTCCGGGGCTTGCTTCAACCCAGCACAGAGTGGCTCCGGCAGTGAGCAAAGAGTAAGACGGTGAGGACGTCACGAGCTGTCCGTTGAGTCCATTGACCCGGCCTTGCCTAGTCGTCGCCGCGCCGCCTGGTCGGAGGATCAGGAAGGCATGCTGTCCGAGATACCAGCCGCCACCTGTCAATGTCATTTGCTTGCCCGCTGATGAAATTCGGCGTAATGAGGCAGTTGAGGATGCGAGCCGGGAGCCCTGCAGGGTGCCGACCTTTAAGAAATTTTCAAAGCGGTTGAGATCTTGCGTAGCCGAGTAAGCTTGTCCTCGTCATAAGTATAACTAGATCGTAATACATTTCGTCTACCTGTATAGTGTGTCTACCCCAGTGGTCCCCTCTCGTCGCCTGTCCCATGTCTCAATGGTATGACACTTGCTCACTTCCCAGAACTCTGGACTCTCTCTGTGGCATAACGAAAGCCGCAGCCAGCTGCGGGTAACTAATCCAACTTCCTCACATATATCACGGGGCCGACGTAGCGGTGCCTTCCGTACAGAAAAAAAATATAACAATGAAAGCAACGCAACTCCCGCAAAGATCACAATGCTCCAGTTCATAGACACTGCATCAGGATTCTTATACATGGGGAAAAGTGTAAGTACGAAGAAGATGACGAGGAAGAACTCGGCAATGCAATTGATGGCGAGACCGTATTTACCCAAGCTGAACTTCGAACGCAGTAAGGGTGCGCCTGAAATCCGGCGCCAGATCATGCAGCCGATGCAGGTGATGTAGGCGGACAGGAGAGCACATAAACTCAGGGACGTTATCGAGTTGAGTGCGGCTGCCGAGCCTATGTGAACAGATTCTCTCATGGTCAGTACTCTTTCCCTTGCGATTGTACGGATCACTCTTGTACTGACAGATTGATGAGCGACAGCAAGCACGTGAAAGTGAAACTCACCATAATGGCGTTCAGCGGGATGTGATTGCTGGAGACCTTGCAAAGCCATGGGCTGAATGGAAGGGCGTTGTCACGTGCGAACGCGTATAGTTGCCGAGACGAGGTGGCCATTGCGGTCAGGATTCCAGCGAAGCCCTGTCACGCTTAGGAGTCAGCGGTTCTGCCTTCATGCGATGTCCTCTGGCGTTTTGATGTGTTTCTGAGAAGCAGTGCTCTTCATAGACATTCCTACACGCCTCTCACGCCTCAGGGAACAGACGAAGTGGACGGGGAGGCGAGGAACACGTACAAAGATCACGACCAATATGGTCAGCGCAGTGGCACCACCTCTACTTCCTGTCACATTCAAAAACACTTGAATGTAGGGGAACCCAGTGGGGGATGCCAGGATCTCGTTGAAGTCCATGGCACTGATGCAAAAGCTCATAGTGATGGCCATGATCCATCCAGCAGCTCCGTTGATAGGACAGCGGCCGTGATCGATCTATTGCAGCTCTATTCAGCCTTAAATACGCGAGATGAAGATGTTCGGTCGAGGAGCAGGACAGGAGACGATAGCCACTTGAACAGAGGCGTCTGTTTACCTTGGGAGGGCTCGGCCTGCATCTTTGACTTCCTCAGCCATATGCACGGCAGCGTCGGCGCCCAGCAGTGACAGGATGCCTGAGGAAATGCCGACAAGAGCGCTACCGCCAGCGCTGCCCCATCCACCACCGTCACTGAACGTCGTCTGGTTTCAGGTCAGAGTCTATGAGTATTCAATGAGACATCGGAAGGGGTGAGGAGGGAGAATACCCGACGTTTTCGATAACCACCGAACTAGGGACAATACGTACGAAAACAGTATTCGGATCACTGGTAGGCGACAGCACCCACATGGTGACAATTACACCAAAGAAGCCAAAAATATGGATGATCACCAAGATTCCCTCAATAAGAGGTAGCTTCCGTACCAGAAAGACGTTGAAGACTGTGAAGCTGGCTGCTGCTATAGTAAGCAGGGTCCCATGCCAGGCCTCGTAGACATAATCATAATTGTTCAGCACAATCAATGCTATGCTCCGGGAATCTCGTCAGCATTCAATTCTCTACTACAGTTTTTACCATTGTGTGAGCCGGTCACCACATACCTTGCAGCTGGGTTCCAGTAACATAGGCGCCACCAGCGACTGAGGACTGCCATCCAAGTACAGAGAGCCAGCCCATGAAGTAGCTCATGGTTTTCTGGTACTTCCTTGGAGCGAACTCCGATACCCAATGGTACTGCCCGCCAGAAGTAGGTGCCCTGCAAAATTCTTGGTTAGACAAGCTCGTGACTGGAAATTGACAAGCGGAGGGTCTTCTCGAGGGCTCTCTTCTGCAGCATATAAACGGCATACGCTCCGTCGCGCCATTCACAACATGAGATACGTGTCTCGATCTGCAAGAAGCAAGAGGAAACTTACATGGACGCCATCTCAGACATGGACAGATATATCAGAATAAAGACGGCCCAACAGAATAGATACAGCCAGATGACACCACCTGTTCCGCCATTGACAAGTCCCATGATCGCGCAACTATCAACAGCAAGGTGATGTTAGTGATGATCGAACTGGATTTTACGTGGTGCTGGCCGGTCGCTTACGACAAGACTGCTTCCCATGAAGCAACCAGTACCATCGTGAATCCAAAAATAGTAAGGGCAGAGAAGTCTCTGCGAAGCTCCTGCACCTTGCCCATGCGATATATGTCGGCACTGTCGGCAGCTTCGCCTCGGATGCCATTGTTGCTCTTGTCGGTCTCGAACTGATCATAGACAGCGCCGTCACCAACGATCACATCTGACTTGTCTGCTATTTTGAGAGAGAGCTCCTGCGCTGGGGTGGTAGGCGAGGCTCGGAGTAAGTCGGCAGAAGTATTGGGGGGGGGGGGGGGGAAAAACAAACCCCCCCGGGGGGTTGTTTGCCGTTGGGGGGAATATTGGTGAAAAAGAAAGGAAGGGGGGAAGTTCCCCATT